>JAUUDW010644826.1:0-10813 GCA_032361385.1 Panulirus guttatus
ATATAAAATGATCAGGAAGTTACATTTTTTAAAACATTTAAAAGCACAAAGTCCAACTCATCGCGTTTATATAGCAAATGTACTCTGATAACATATCGTCTATTATTTCATTCTAGAAGGCCCTAATCAACAGTGGCCTCTTTAGCTCCTTGATTGTTTATACCCGATAAATTAGTTCGCGTATCATACCGGTTTCCTATCTCAAACACGGGCCCACGGACCTTCTGTTATCTCTCTCATAAACCCATTTTTTGATTACGTCTGTGTAATGTAACAGTGCAAGATATTACACCGCTACTGGGCTTTTATCATTACATCAGCTATGAAGGCTTAACAAAAATGTATTAACACCTGTGGCACCATCACTCTCGGGATGTTTACTACTACGACCTCTCTCTCCACCTTCTCCTTCCCACCGAGACAAAGGAGTTCGCCGTTAAAGCCACCACAGGCGAGGTGACCGTTGCGACAGGGAATACCATCAACCGCAAACGCTATCACTTGCGAACGTCGCCAACCACCAGACCTTCAGATATAAACACCAAACTCGCAATAACCGGTTACTGATGTTATCTATTCATGTTATCCATTTACATAAGTCATCCGTTATGAGGCCAGTTATTTTCGAACATCATCGTTTCCAAAAACTAGTTAAACAATCCGTAAGGTGACAATGAGCAGTTTTCGTATTAGTGAGGCTCAAAAAGCTTCCTCACTTTTAGCAGTGTTCCCTTAAGAAATGGGAAATGCCTTCTCTTTTTTTTTTCCAGGCTTCTCAAAACTTTCAGCACATCACGCGATATCCCCAGCAAGGATATCATGTTTTTCAGAGGCTCTGAAATGTCAGCGATGAAGTCTTTAGCCATCGATACGAGATCCATCAACGACTGTTTCGGAAAATGCCGAAATACATCGCCATACGACGACATACAACCGGACAGAAGACGAGAATCAGCATCCCTAGAGCGAGTCGCCGAAGAGAAGGTGCGGTCGCAGAAGACGCACCGCACCGCTTCGGGAACGGGAAAGGGGAGGGTCCTTCGAGTTCACGTGTATCTCACTGGTTAACACGTGTTGCCTGGCGAGCCAGGTCCGACGCGGGGCGTGTTCGTCTCCTCCCCCCTCGGCCTCGCAGACCTTTACCACCCCGCTGGGGAAAAGTCCCGCCATCGCCCGACAACAACTAGTTCCAGCGACCAGTCGGGGGTGAGGACATACGCCACCGAAAGACAACATACGCCAGCGACTCTTTTTCACTCTTAACCCACAGCGGTGAAGAATCGACTCGTACGAGTCCCTCAGCGTATAACACAGCAGAAATCTTTGAATTAGTCGCTGGGCAACAGAGTATATCACGAAAAGCAAATTATATTGGTAACAAAAATACCATTCCCTCTTGCAACGCGGTAATATACAGCCAGTCTGCCGTTTAGACACCCGGAGTACGATTGCTCCCCGACAGATCACACCCAGCCGGTATTAGCACGGGGTAAAAAGTAGTCCTTTATAAAAACTGCTTCTGTAGAATACAAAGACGATATCCCCATAGACGACGGGAGGGCAAGTGATTCCCCTAATTCAGTCGGCGGAGGTTGCAACTTGATTTAAGGTGCTGTACTGCGAGTATGATCTACATATGTGAACCTTGAATGTGAACTTTTTCTGTCTTTGCAGTGTATAAGGATGCTGGGCATGCTAAAGACTGCCTTTGAGTTCTGATCCCTTTGTCTGTGTGCGTGCGTGCGTGCGTGTGTATGTGTGTGTGTGAGAGAGAGTGTGTGTATTCATTATTTGATTAGGTAGTCAGTACTACGTATAGTTAATAACAAATGAGTGTTTTTATTTCATTTCTAAAGTGATCATTTTTATATTTGGTGGGTGGGGTGGGGGGTGGGGGGGATGACGCAATCCATCACAATGTACGCAGCGCGAACATGCTCACTAAGTTAAAATTATACAAGGGTAGTCCTGTAGCAGTACTGGGACCCGAAATACATTCCTCCAGACCTGTGAAATTAATGGCACCACAAGAATGGTCTGTTATGGACAGGAGCCCGTGCAAAACAATCCTGGCGAATCCTTACACACAAACACACACATTTCATTTCATGGCCCATATATACAATGAGGGTGTTTGTTGTCTGAGACCTAGCTTAACATCAAAAAGTGTTAAGGGTTTTTCATCTGTGGATGTAGCTTGACGCTGATGGTCTTAAAAACCCTGACATACGAGAGGCCTATGGCCTAATCAACCAACTGACCATTTCACTAAGTGTCACTTTAAAACGTTTTCTGTATCACTTCAATTTTTACATTTTCTATATTAATAATATCTACCAGGGGTAACTACTACCTTTTTGTACTCCCTGACTCTTATCACGAATTCTCGTAATTCTTTAGAAAATTTCATTCCTTTTCGAAATCTCTTGAAGTTTCTGTGACCGTAGAGCGACTTAGTGTTTATATTTTTATATCCTGACACTGTGATTCGTACTGTAAATCTTAATACGAGGACGCGCGTTCTTGTTGAAAGATTTTGATGAAAGTGGTACCAGTTGATTACATATACTCTGCATAGTTAAAGGAAAGTGGGGGATTTTACCTTTAGCACCTACACCCAAAATTTGAAGTCCCCACAAAATGGGTATGGCTTTGAACCGCTGGAAAACTGTGGAGTATAAGCACTCTTTCAATTTTTATCTATGTAAGGGATCGACCGGTGCTATTATCATCAAAATCATTAAGGAGAACAGGAGGGACGACTAAGGGCGTGCCAAAGTGATCCACAAATGATAGTCTTGGGGACAGCCAGACATACCTCCAACTTGGCACTTTTTCAGACTGTTCAGTGCCCTATTACTTTTGCTAATCGATGTACAGACCGATCACAACCTGTATAGTAGAAAAAAAATGTAACTTGTCTTTCGGTTATGACCTACGTACTGCATTTTTCCTTTTCAATCTCTGTTTTAACTTTCTCTACTGCCTCCTCCACGTCATCACGAGTGTCTTATCACGACGGAAAACCGGCATTTTACCCAATTCAAATTCACTTTACCACTACAGTGTGGGAAGTTTTTTCCTATAGCTTAAATCATAAGCCAGATTGTTGGGAAACCATTGTGTCCAGGACCTGAAATGGGTACCACTGTTTAAAACTTTTAAGATTATAATCTTCATAAATCATTCTTCCATAATCAAACGACGGAAGAGACGCAGAAAATCGCATCGCCAATCACAGACTTTTAATATCGATTCTATCGAGGGAAAAATATCAACATTCATCATTAATAAGTAATTATGTTAATTACAATTGAAGTTATGCGTACAGATGTTCGCAATACCGAGACGTTGGGGTATTAATTTCCCTTATTTGCTTTTCGACTGAGAACCAGTCGTGGATTACCTGAATTCGGGGCAGCACCCAAGTTGCTATCTATTTTCCAACCGGGTCGTCCACCTCCTGCAACCCAGAGTCCTGAATCTTGCAAGAGGTGGTTCATGTGACGACTCCAGGTCCAAGCGGTTGTTTGGGAGTGAGGCTTATGGACATCCTTCCTGATTATCTGTTCTGGAGGGACATGTTCTGGGAAAACTGAAGAATCTAGGATGGCATCGTTAGAGGGTCTTGGGCAGTGCGATGAGAAAGACAAATAGGAAGAAACATGATAACAGATCCTATGGCTTAACCTAAGTGCTCCAGTGTCAATTAAGGAAGATGCACGAAATCAGTGGTTAGTTGTTTGGGCTTAATACCCCTCGCATGCCAGGGTCAGCGAAGCTGTCAACGCCAAATTATAACCACCAAACAAAATAATGTATTACACCTCTTTCAAGGATTGCAGATAATTATAGAAGCACTAGGTTTGTCATTAAGAACGTCAACGTTAAGTTACACCAATCGAAAGATCCTTAACACCTTTTCACAGGTGTTACAGATCATTCTAAAGATTCATGCACACTGTATATGGCCTATGCTTCAATACTGGTTGATTGGATGTCTGGGCTTTTCACCCTTATCAATTACCTGGGTCGTTAAGGCCGTCAGCGTCAAGCTACGTACATCCATCAACCGAAATATCCTTAAGACAATTTTCGGCTGTTATGGATGATTCCTAAAAAAAAAAACATTCATTTTCTTTTAAATAGCTGCAAGAAGAAAATTAGCCTAAAACACATGAAATTCATAGCTATATTTCTATTGCGGACTAAAGAGTTCACTGATATCTTACGGTACAGTAAAGTCAATACATTTTTGTTCGCTGTTGTTCCTGTTTCATCAGACACTCTTAAAATAGGTCCCACTGTGTGGCCATCGGCAGCTCAAGGGTGGGCCATTTTGATAACTGCTTCTGTCCCTAAACGTCGAAGCTTTGGAACTCTCTACCTTCTCATCACTTTCCCAATAACCATGACCTAGCTCATTTCAAGAGATAGGTCTTTCATTTTCTCAAAAATTCGTAAATACTTTCCCTGTCTTTTCTTTTTCAGTTTCTTAATGCTCTCAATATTTCAATTAGGGCCCGGCCTTTATGTGGACTTTTGTCCCTGACTGAAGCCTTCAACATAAAAAATTAAAAGATCAATTCCTCCTGCAACTCATCCAGTCGACCTCAGCCTTGCACCTCACTCTACCCGGCGCAATACCAAAGAGGTCGATTATCACTAGTCGGGCGGGTTCCCTACTCCCTCTCTAAGTAGACCACTACCCATTTTCTCAGCTTACGTGCCACATTTTCTAATAATGCACATCGACAAGGTGAGGTTTATGTAAGTTTTAATACTGCAAACGTCCAAGAAAATCTATTTTGAATTAGATTTAGATTACTCTAAAAGCAGAAAATTAACTGAATGTTAAATACAGCGAGGGGGGTAGGAGGGGAGAACAACGAACGAAACTCTGACGTCAATTGGTCCCTCTCGACGATTGGTCAGAGGAGATTATTGCGTCATGGGAGTCCCTCTCATTGACTGGACAACGGAGAGCATTGCGTCACGGTAGTATCCCCGAGAAGTACTTCATGCTATACCCAGAGTACTGCCGGAACGCATTAATGACGTCACTGAACAGGATCTTGTGACGTCACCATATCCCCATAGCTTTTACGGGGAAAGGAATGGCGGATACAGGGAATTCCCGTTGCCTCACGCTGACGTGGGTGTGACGCGACTCGCTGACAGACATGACACACAGACATACGAACGTACAAACGAGTACACATATTCACAAGAACGTGTATATGAATTTGGCAATTTGATGACGTCAACAGAGAACAGTTCTTCGAAAGATTTAGAGACTGAAGAACTAAAAGCCACAACATGAAACTTAAGAGAGATGTAAAGTTCTTCTGTAGTATAAGTGGTGGATTAATGGAGGGAAATGAGTTATGAAATTGTGATTGTGGACATCATAACGTATTTACAAAGATGTATGAAATAAGAGAAAGTTCAAAGATGGGGCCCCACGGGTGAAGAACTCCCTCCTCGTACCGTAGAAATAAACACACACACACACATACACACACACACACTCACACACACACACACATACACATACACATACATCGCCTCGACTGGATTGGAAGTTACAAGACTGTATGCTGCAGCAGACTAGGGAACCAGACATATGACAAAACGGAAAGACATGAACGACAGAGATCAGCAAAAGTCTTCACTACTGATCACGTTCCCTGTTTCAGGAAGCAGAAGAACCAGCGCCAAGACCATCTTCACTAATGACAATATGAAAAAGATTTTCCCCCCAAAAGGAATGAATGGTTGTAATTCTATGTGTAATGTGTATGTTTTGGCCAAATTACATTTAGAAGATGTTTACACTAGAACTTGAAAACATCCTGGAAAATATGTGGGAAGGACATACCTGACCTGGGCGAGGTAGAGCAATAGGAGACCAGCAACCCTGACTGAGTACAAGTCTCCAGGTAGAGACAGGTGGTGGGTGAGGCTGAAGCCACTGTCGGACATCATAAAGCCTGTGTGCCTCCGCTGGAAAGATGAAACAAAAATGTCTAAAATTAATAAATTGCTTTTTTTTTAACACGGCTTATTTTGAATTTCGTGGCGAGTTCTGTAGTGAATGAGTAAAGTACTAAGTGCTATGTGAAGTTGTTGGGCTGGTTATATGGGCTTTAGGGCTTATCAGCCACCGGCTGTCAAGTAAAAAGACTTAGATCTCCTAATCTTGAACATCTTCATGTGATCAATACATTCCTTTAACCATTCAATTCTTAATTCATGTATGACCTATATGTGAAGGGGTTAAATGGTATCTTCGGTAAGTCTTTTGAACATTCATTTCTCTTTTCGTTTTTACTGTATCATATGCTCTGGTCTCGTATTAGTCGGTGCCGATGGGCCAAATAATATTTTGTTAAAGTTTATTTTCCTCTGTCTACGATAAGCCTGGCGAAAGCTGTTTTCAGCAACGAACCTTTCTGTAGTGTACCATTGATGACACAGGAAGGTTGAAGGTTCTCAAGGTGATGTTACTGACACAAGTCGGTCCGTGTGTGAATATGAATATTATGGGCTCTTTTAGGAAGATGTGTGTATGGTGGAAGATGTACTTTTGTTACAAAAAATACAGTTCATTTGGGGCTTAATGGTTACTATTGAAATATGAATGTCCTGATAACCTAAACCCAGCCATTTACCTTCATTTGGTTTCTAAGTACTGGTTTCTACATTTACCACCGATGAAAATTAAATCTCCATTCAGGCTTAAGATTATTATCGTTTTCTTGAATATACTAAGTAATATTGTATTAGTCTATCCTCTTTTAATAACAATTTTCTAAGATAGATGCTTAAAAGAAAACGGTTATACTTATGGTCATAGACTCTACATTCTTTTAAAACCATCGTAAAATAATAAGTTGCATGGATTACATTTACCGAAACAAAAATATTTAACGATGACACATATATTTAGCCTGAAAACGTCTATAATAAACGTCTATACGATAATGGTAATATGAAAAAGAGAAAAAAGTAATCTTGTCTATTACAGGAAAATTATGAAGTTTTGTTATGGGGTACAAACATTACTGTAATCAATAATGATTAGGCTACGATTCCACTTATAATATCTAATCTACCGGGTCAGTTATGAATGCTTAATAATTAAGGAAGAGTAGTGCTTTGTAGCAACTAAAAGGCTAAAAAATAATATGACTGAAGGTCAAATTATATATCACGAGTGAATGGTCGTTTTCCTGGTGCAATAATAATGAAGATAATCCCGTTATGCATCCACGATTTTCCTCAATTACTAGATGATGATGATAATGGAGGGTAGGACTGTAAACGTGAAGCCGTGAGTAATGTATTTATCAAATAATGAAACCTTGGTCAAACTAATTAACAAGTGCATGAATTAAGCTTGCAATTTTATTCCCCTCTGGCATAATGCCTTCAATTGTTAAGCCCTTGTAAGAGACTGGAACCTAACTGTGCTTTCTTCAACCCTACTTTACAAGTTTAATTAATCGGCAAGCGGTTTCTGAAGATCAAAGATAATGTTAACATTGTACACCAGTTCCAAACATCGTGTCGAAAAAACTTCTAACAAAAAGAGGCGCTCCGTATCTTTTTGTTTTCGTTTTTACAAGCCTAGCCTGAGTATTTCGCTCATACGAAATGTACTCGCTTAACAACCATGGATGATATCTTTCACTAAGATAGCTAAATGAATGACGTCATATACCAGGCAGGAACCATGGACGACATCATATACCATAGAGCATCACGGATGACATCACATATTCAGGCAGTACCATGGATGACGTCACATAAGGTATCAACACCATGGATTAAGTCGAAACTTCAAACAATATCATGAATGATGTCATAATGGCAATATCTATGAGCCAAGAATAAAAGCGTTTGTAAATGATTTATGCTTGACACTTCACCTACGACTTACGAAACTTTATACCCCACACGCTACGCTCATGAGACATTATAAGTAAAAAAGATCGAGACGCAAGGAGGCATGCACAGCCAAGGGCAATAAAATTAGCCCCTCTGCCTTACAACAACGGGAACATGTTAGATGTTAAAGGTAATTTCAGTTTCTTATTGCACCCTGATCGAATGCTGCAAAGCTCCAAGAACGATTTGACAAACGAACGCAGAGCAAAATTATATTGATATTCAGTCAGTTGGATTCCGCACATAGAGCAGAATTATACTGATATTTCCTTAGTTGGATTCCTTCCTTATACGAACGATTCTCGTGCTTAAGATTCATATTTTATTGGTTTACTGAAGATCCAAGGTCAAGTCCATTCTTGTTACACAAGTTTATGGTAAAATGTAGACGATCAAATCATATAAACAGTGAAAGTCTAGCTTAATTCCGCAGCTCTGTTGAGTGGTATTGAACAATTTAGTGTTGAGCGATACCGAGGGATTTAATTCCACAATAATACAATCGCGGAGAATTATTCAAAGCAACAAATTTCATTGAACGATATTAGTAAAGCAATAGTAGGAAGGGTTACGCACATCGGGAAAAATGCAAGGTTGATTAATTTAAAAACGTAATAAGTAAACAGGACTTATGAAACCTTACCTAGTCGCCAAAATGATAGTAGAAATATAACAAAACTGTATTCGTCTGCTGCTGGGGATTACACGACCAACAATTAAGTTGTTTCTTTGTTGACATCCGGCAATATTCGCTGGATATTTAATATTAGATGTGACTGTCGTATTTCGACAAGAATTTGGAACTTATGGAACTGGAACTTCAAGAAAAAATTGACGGTAAGAAGGTTAGATGAGGTTTAATATAGGTTCTATTGATATTTACAAGTGTATCATAATTACCTAATTCAAGTAACCCTACATTTTTCTTTCTATACTAATTTCACCTTATTAAACAACGTTCAATAAAATATACTGCTCAAAATCATATTCCGCATCTAATATTGACTTATCTTAACATTACAATAGCACTGCAGAACAAAATCCCTCTGTAAACAAAGTCAAATTATTCCTACATAGTTTTATGAAAACTAAAAGAAAACTTAAAAATCACAATATATAAATACCTATTAATCTTACATATGCGTATAAAACTAAAATACCTTAACACTAACCATACATGATTGCACTGTATTCGTGTATGTGGTAGGCACTGTTGTCCAATAGGGAGGCGCGTCCTCTCTAGTGTCTAACAGACGAATTCGACTTGTTTTTCACTAATTAACAGATTTCAGTATGGCTTACACTGCCCTTCTAAACTTACACTGTCGTATCCTCAGTAGTATGAGCATATGGACGGCTGGAATAAGCTGTAGTAATCACTGCTTTGAAGCTTAATACACTAATCTCTTACAGTACTGCTTCCGTCACTGATTTGTTTTGGTCCGGGAGTAGAGTCTAGGGGTAGGTGCTCGAACTGTTCCGTATGAAGCAATTTTTGTTTCGACCAGATTCGAAATTTGCGGTTCGAATTAATCCCTTTCTTTTCAGAGGTTATTTACAACCTTACACAGAAATGCTATAAAAGAATTTGTAGATAGAACTGAATATTACAGTCATTTTAGAAAGCATTTTTTTTTCAATAAGAACCAGTTTGCCACCTTGATCTAAAAGTATCTTTCTCATATTAAACAACAGAAACCGCTGTTATCAGTAGTTCAGGGACGCTTATGAAAGTCTATGTGAGTTGATGACATTAATATCAAGTTTAATACAATAGAAATATTTGTTTTCACTGAGACATGATAATTTGTATGCATGATATATTCCAACATGACTCAGCAATGCAAACATTTGAGACGAAAGTGTCAATGTTTCTATTTAGTAAAGAATATCGTTTTTCATTTCTTAGAATGACTCGGGCATGTTTTTGCTCAACCATGTTGGTTACTTTATAGGAAAATGTATAATCATATGATGTGTTTACCAGGTATATAATGATTACAATTCAATTAATGCAACAACAAACACCGTACGAAACGTTTACATACCTACTTATACATTCATATGACAAAAAGACTTTCCCATTTTCTCTCATTGGGAGCCATTATCTTTGAGATACACAGACGTGACTTCACTAGATTTTAACTTTCGTTCTTAATGAATATAAAGACTTCTTCTATGTGCCTGTTCAGGCTGGAAATATGGGCGCTGATAACTATGGTGGGTGTGGTAGACATCGTGGTGGTGAGGGGCGTGTCAGGGAGAGACTTAGGAACCTATTGACATGGGTGTTGCTAGGCGTGATGGGTAAGGCCTCGAGGGACCCATGTTGATTAACACGAGCCAATGGGACAACCTCGTCCCTAGCCGGGGCACGCCCATGGGCGAGGGGGCGTCCGACGACTTGAAGGCAGACAAAACGAGCTTTATTGAGTCACTCCGACAGCGAGGTATTCAAACCACGCGCCTCTCAGTTTAGCCAGAGAACCTTGGGTATGGATCCTCTGGCTACCCCTGCTATTGTCCACACGCACAGCTAACCCTGTGTAATCCATGTTTTGGTATATGTGTGTTTCTACCTATCTCTATATTTCTACACCTGTCTTTACGCCTGTATCATTTTATATGTTTGTCTCTCTACACCTGTATCTTTGCAAACACTGTACCTTTGAGCACGTAATCTTTGTACATCTGTGTCTCTGTGCGTTTGTATATTTGTACACCTGTCTCTGGACACCTATAACTTTGCATACATAGTTCTATATTCTGTCTCAGTAATCTGCATCTTTGTACTCTGTACAAATAATAATTATAATAATGATACTACTACTACTACTACTAATAATAATGATAATAAAAA
>JAUUDW010644848.1:0-10811 GCA_032361385.1 Panulirus guttatus
AGTTTAGAGATGAGACCCCGATGCCACACCCTGTCAAAAGCCTTAGATATGTCAAGGGCAACTACATATGACTCCCCCAAATCTTTCAGGGATTGTGCCCAGACATTAGTGAGTTAGGAAAGAATATCAGCAGTGGATCTCGCCTTACGGAAGCCGTACTGGTTATCAGAGAGAAGACTGATTTTCGATGTGTTTAAGGATATGGGAGTTGAGGTGCTCAGGAGGAGACGTACCTCCTACAGACACAATTGTTGGTGGTGCTTAGGAGAGACGTACCTCCCACAGACACAACTGTTGGTGATACTCAGGGTGAGGCTTACCTCCTACTGACACAATTGTTGGTGGTGCTCAGGAGGAGACGTACCTCCGACAGACACAATTGTTGGTGGTGCTCAGGAGACGTGCCTCCTACAGACACAATTGTTGGTGGAGCTCAGGAGGAGACGTGCCTCCTACAGACACAATTGTAGGTGGTGCTCAGGAAACGTACCTCCTGCAGACACAATTGTTGGTGATACTCAGGGTGAGGCATACCTCCTACAGACACTGTTGCTGGTGCTCAGGGTGAAGACTAGTTCATACAGACACGGTTTTTGGTGGTGTCAGCAGTGTACAGTACACTGGTGTTGTCATTATTGTCAGCTGCACACTGGTGATGTCGGTAGTGATAGCATTACTTGATGGTGTCAGCAGTAAACAGTTGGTGTCAATAGTATCAGCAGCAGCGTTAGCAGCACACTGGGTGTGTTTGCAATGTCAGCAGTACTCTGGTGGTATCAGCAGTGTCAGTCAGTGCAATGGTAGTGTTAGCAGTGTCAGTTAGTACGCTGGTGGTGTCAGCATTACGCTGATCGTGTCAGCAGCACACTGGTCGTGTAAGTAGTACGCTGGTCGCATCAGTCAGTGCAATGGCAGTGATAGCAGTGTCAGTTATTGCACTGTAGGTGTCAGCATTACGCTGGTCGTGTCAGCAGCGCACTGGTCGTGTCAGCAGTACGCTGGTCGTGTCAGTCATTGCACTGGTGGTGTCAGCAGTGTCAATCAGTACACTGGTTGCGTCAGCATCAGGATGTGGACACCGGGGGTTCGGTTCCTGTTGACGTAGGAACGTAAATCGAGGAATTGCCAACACTTGTAACGTGTCGTTTGCGTGTAGTGTTGCTGGTGTGGCAACACTCCAGTCGCGGTAGAAAAACTACAAAGAGATTTCTTTTTTCTTGCTCGAGCCTCACGTTATTATCAATGTCGGTCGTGAAGTGGTTATCAGCCTTGAAATTCAGTTGTTTTGCTTGTCAACGCGTTGCTGGCAGCACCACGCGTGTGTGACAGATGTCGCCGAATGGATCACGTCCTCACCACGTGATGATGTACGATTTGGTCGTCGTCCGTCGGTCGACGGGTAAACAACCCGACCAGTTTCTCCCTGTCAGAGAACTGGTCGAGAGAAATGGCGGATATTATTGTGCAGTTGACTGTAGGGGACGTGACAACATCAAGAGCGAGTTGGTGGGTTACGAAGAACCTGGGGCGGTCTTCAACGTTTCAGTGAACGTAAGGTAACGTAACGGTGGTCACAGTGTGACCACCAACTCGTTCATATAACATTATAACATTATAACACCAACTCGTTCATATAACATTATAACATATGATGGTTAGGACATGTGTCGTGGAGAATTTTATTGAAGAATGAGAACGTGAAGAACGTGTGTTACATTGAACGTGAAGAACGTGTGTTACATTACGCTGACTTGCCCCTCTCTCTCTCTCTCTCTCCCCTTGCAGTCGAAAATGGTTACCACCTCCTCTACGGAAGCTGAGCCAGGGTCGTGTAGACCGGGTGACGTCGCCGTCGTCCACCCAGCCCGTGCTTGATCCCAGCCACAACAAGGTGGACCACGCACACAACAAGGACCACGCCCACAAGAACCAGTTCAGGAAGGCCTATTCAGAACGGCGCTTTAAGGTAAGAACGCTCATCCCTTGCACCCAAGTTGGTACAGTGGCCGTCATGTCTCCTCCATGCTCTCTGCTGCTGTTGTTGTTAGGGTCGAGTGCCTGTCTGTCACATCATCCCCTTCCTCCGCCATGTGGGGTCGAGTAACTGTCATATCATCCCCGTGCTCTGTCATGTGGGATCGAGTACCTGTTGTATCATCCTGTACCATTGCGGGTGGAGTGCCTGTCATATCATCCTCTTCCTGCACCGTATGAGGTCGAGTGCTTGTTATATCATCCCTTTGCTTTACCGTGTGGGGTCGATTGCATGTCATATCATCCCCTTCCCGTACCATGTAAGGTCGAGTACCTGTTATATCATCCTCTTCCTGTACCATGTGGGGTTGAGTGCCTGTAATGTCATCCTTAATGCCGTGCTGTGCTGTGTGGTAAATACAGCGGTTTAAAGCGTAACTGTGTGCTTTTTGGTGTGTGGTGGGAGGTAGGTGATATATGTCATGATGGACACGGACCGGCTCCTGTAGTCTCTCATATATTAATTGGTCTCCCTTCCTGACCTCTTTACTCCCTTCTGAGCTGAATGACTGGTCTGTGGTCGCCACCACTGGTCCCTTGGTATACCCAGGCGGGTCTGGTTCTCTAGACTGGTCTGCAGCGAAAAAGAATTGGAGATCTTCCGAAAAAGCTGCAGTTCAGCCAGCCAGAAAAAGAAAACCTATCAAAATATGAACGGGCGGACGTAGACCATAAAGTCAAAATGTCATTCGAAATACAGGGAAAGGAAGGAGGGGAAAGAACTATCGGTAAAATAAGAAAATCGAGAACCACATCTTCCATCGGCCCCACAAAAACAGAAGAGGGTACTTCTACAGACGACTGCCGGGAGGCGTGTGAAATTCTCAAAAATAAAAGCTCATTAGTAAGCCAAAAAAACTACCTTTAACAACCTCGCAGACTTCTTACTTAAACGGTAATTTCCTCGTGTTAATATAGCGGGCGTCACTGCCTCACCAAAGGATTTCGAGAAGTCCATTAAGGGCATGTCCATGCTTCCTGCCCCAGGACCTAACTCTGGGACCTCAGTCTTCACAGAGAAATGCAAGACACCTCCAGCACGAGCACTAGACATCCTCTGGAGGAAAAGCCTACATTTCGCCATCATTCCCGAGTCTGAAACCGACTCCTTCATCGCCCCACTCCACAAAGATGGAAGCAAAGTAGTCACAAAGAAAAAGACTCTCAGCCGATAGCGTTAACACCACACATTGTTAGAATCTTAAAGAGATAGTCCTAACAGGCAAATTGGCTGAATTTTTGTGAACTATCACGCTTCCTAACCCAGGACAAATTGGTTTTAGGGCAGGGAGATATTTCCGCTCCTAGTTAGACCGTTGAGACTGTGGGGAACGAAGTGCTGATGTGATTCACACAGACTTTGCTGAAGCATTTGACAAATGTGACCGTGATGCCATCTCCAGTGCCTGTGAGGAAACAGTGCATTAGAGAACAGAGAGAAGCAGTGAAACTAAAGGAACGGAGTTTAGAAAGCAAGGACTTAATGGTCAGATGCTTTGGAGGTTTCTAGGGCTGCCGCATAGGTTTCACCAAAATCCATGAGAGACGAGGACCAGAGGTGAGTCACATAGGAGAGAAGATCGCCAGTAGAAGTAGCGCTGCGAAATCCACTCTGGTGATCTGAAAGAAGGAATGGAATTCTAAATGTTTAATTAAGCGAAAGTTTAAAAGAGTTTCAAAACTTCTGGGAGAGAACAGAAGTGATAGCAGTGGGGTGATAGGTGAAGGGGATAGACCGATCTCCTTTCTTAGGGACTGGCTGCACCAATGCATGCTTCCAAGCAGAGGGGAAAGTCTTGGTTTTTAGACAGTGGCGAAATAGGCGAGAGAGGATCGTTGCTAGCTCAGAGGTGCACTCCCATAGAAGCCAAGGGGATGCGGTATCCAAGCCACAGGCCTCGTCCACCCTAGTGCAGGGAGAGTGCCTGAAAGACCCTACGCGGGGAGAATGTAGTAGATGGCGTAGGCTGAGTGGGAGGAGTTAGGTGCCGAGGATTAGAAACTGATTCATCCAAATATGAGTCGGAGGAAAAACAAGGAACCAGAAAGAGCGGCTGTATCAGTCGGAGGGTTAGCAGTAGATTGATGACCAGGTTGGAAGAGAGGAGGGAAGGTTGAATTACTAAAGTCGTCGGAGATGCTTTTGGTTCAGGAACAAAAAAGTTTTTCATCAGAAGTCGGCATACTCTCTCGCTAAAGTGCGCTCGACTCCCCAAAGAACAGCTTTGCAGCGATTTCGAGCAGAAATGAGAGCGGAGTGGGTTCTAGGGGAAGGGGAGAGTTTCATGGTCCGGTGCGAACCGTCCTTAATTCGATAGGCGTCAGATCAGGTGCGGTCCGACCACGACTGAGGAGAAAAAGGTTTTGAGAAGGTGGGATGTTCCTAGGACTCCGACCCATCCATCCAAGGTAACCTCCGCCATGCTTTCAGCACAACACGAGGAGGCATCCCTGACCGCAGAAGCAGTACGGAGATAACATCTGAGCCTTTGCAAAGTGCCAAGGCTGATGTTTCGAGTGGGGCTGGGGTGATAGGAGATGGGCGAGGCCAATTAGAATTAACAAAGTTAAGACTGTAGTCTGGGGATCCGAAGGGGGTCAGAAATGGTGTATGAGTGATAGGAGCATTTAGAGGAAAAGAAAAGAGGTCTTGTGTTCGAAGAGTGGTCATGACGGTAGGGAATTCGGGTAGCGTGTTTGATTATTCCAGATCGTTGAGAAGATAAAAAGAAAAGGCCTCGGCTCCACTGGGAACATCCCGCTTAGAGCTAAATCAATCCTTGTGTTGTACATTGAAATCCCCTCTGCATAGAGGATCTCAGCGCGTGGGTGCAAAGGGAACAGAGCTTCGTGGGAGGAAGTTAGGAGACTCGAGGCCCACGATGCCAGCAATAGGTTTTTGTACAGTAGGATCAAATTCCAGCCTTAAAGCGGAAACGATGATAGAAGTCATAGATTAGGAGATCCGATAGTGCAAAGGAGAGGCAGCCTTGAACAGTTGGGTTTCAGAGAGAAGAAAAAGATCAGAAGGGAGGAGGTAGACAGGTGGTGTTCAGCAGAGGGAAGGTCAGAAACAAAAGACCACGAATGTTGCAGAAATTGATGGGAAAAAAGCCGTGTCCAGGAGGAGCTGTAGCTATGGAAGTGGGGTGGATCCAAGTCGCGTGATGGCGGTCGAGTAGAACTCCCTCTCGAGCATCGGCACCGGAGAATCATGTGACGGCCACAATGCCATGATTTTTTTTGATGTACTGAAAAAGTTAAGAGAAATAACGGTGCGTGCGAGTTATGCGCTGTCGAGTGTTGCGTACGAGAGAGAGAGAAAAAAAAAGGTCGCTGGATTAGGCCTGTTGAATGCCAGCAACCCACATGCGGTTGATATAAGCAGAAAACGTAAAAAGACACCACCTGGGCCTGAGGGGGGGTACGTGACAAACGTCGCAGTGCTGGCTCGCCGTGCCGCTGCTAGTGTCCTTCCCTGGTAACACCTCCATGGTCACTGGTTGCCAACCACGCGCTGCTGCTGCTACTACTTCTGCTGCTACTGCTGCTGCTACTGCTACTACTACTACTACTACTACTACTACTATTACTGTTACTGTTACTGCTACTGCTACTACTACTACTACTACTAAAGAATAACGGTAGTGGGTGTTGTAGTTCATCTTGGGTCATACCTAGCCAGCCGGCCTGCGGTAGTCACACTTGACCAGTTGCACTGGCCTGCCTGTGGTGGCCACACTTGATCTCTCGCGCTGGCCCGTCTACGGTGATCACACTTGGTCAGAATCTGGAACGGGGAAGGTGAGGATTGGTCTGGCTGCCATCTATCACCGTCTTACGTAAACACTTGAGCCAGAAATACTGGCCAACCGGAAGGATAAATTCACTCTGCTGAATTTCCTTACCCTGATGACAGAGATGGCGCGGTGCAGGCTGTGGGGGAGGGTGGTGGTGGTGTCGTGCAGGCTGTGAGGGAAGCTGTTAGTGGTGTGGTGCAGGCTGTGAGGGAGGCTCTTAGTGGTATGGTGCAGGCTGTGAGGGAGGCTCTTAGTGGTATGGTTTAGGCTGTGAGGGAGGATGGTGTTGGTATGGTGCAGGCTGTGTGGGGCAGGATAGTTGTATGAGACAGCATCATATACTAGAGTCTGTAATAGTAGGCCGTGTTATCCTAATTTGGAGTCGTGAGGGTCATCCAAATCATGCTGAGGATATACTTATCGTTGCCCCGTCCGCTCGCGATATCTCTGGGCCTCCTCCCTCTCTGTGCCCACACGTGCACAACTGACACCTTCGCGTCGCCCCTCCCCCCTACAGAGACCCCCTCGGTGCACCAGAGTAACAGTCGGAGAATAAGATTACACCTCGAGGCCAACAACCTGCATAACTTAAAGTCATTATAGCAGCCGCTGGGGTAGAGGCACCAACTGTACCATCACTATGGCTGTAGAGAAGATAGGAACGAGGACAGGACTGGCAGTATACTGCACGCTCTGTCATATCAAGTCATGGATATAAGGTCTTCAGCAAGTGTAGACGGAATAAATGTCTCCGGTTTAAATGCACTCCCCAGGAACACCACAAGCCCTAGCGGTGTATGGGGGTCCCACGAGGGAGCGTACTGTCACCCACGCTTTTTTTTTTTTTTAATAAGTGAGCCAGTAGGAGTGTCACTAAACCCCCTAGCCTGATCTTTCACCCCTGACCCTGTTGCTCTCACGTGGCCCTCCTAATTTTCACATCCTGACACTCTCACTCTGACTTTCAATGCCATCTTTATTGTAAATCCTTCATGTGCCGTACCGTAAACCTGTCACCTTGAGCCTCCCTTTTTTATTACTCTCCATGACACTTGGGGTCTGCCTGCCTGGTTCTCGGTTACCTCCACCTGGGTTTTCTCTGTGACTGGATGTCGCCTCCCTATGGACATTCAGCATTTGAGTACCTCTGCGAAATCTGCCCGACGATTATGGTGTGTAACTTGCGAGGTGTCAGGGTTGGTGTGGTCACGGGAGAGAGGAATTGACCTGTGGTGGTTACTGTGGGGTGGTCGTTCCCTCATAGTACGTGTCGTGGGAGTGATATGAGTGGCCGTCTTAAGTGTGTGTGTGTGTGTGTGTGTGTGTGTGTGGTGGTAAGGGCATTGGTGATCTTCGGTCGTCATTTGCGATTTGCGTGGTGCAAAGCAGATGGTCTTAACCCATCGGGGTCACTGTCATGTGATGTGTCACCGTTGACCAGTTGAAGTCTGTTAGAAATGTGGTGGAGACATTCTTGACCGATGGAGGTCAGTCATAGATGTGGTGGGAATATAGTTGACTATTTTAAAGTTCTCATTAATATGGTGGTTAAGTGAGGTGAGGTGAGTTGTGTTATGTGGTGTTGAGGGTCATGTCTGAGAAGCTTTGAGACAAGATTTTTTTTTTGTAATCGTGCTGTGGTAATGGCTGCTAGGTTTGTGGGCTTTTGGTTGGTGCTGTCAGGTGTGTGGCCTGTGGTAGGGGTTGCCTGGTTTTTGGGCTGTGGTAGTAGCTACCAAGTGTGTGTTGTAGGTTATGGTAGTGGCTGCCAGCTTTGTGGTGTAGGCTGTGGTATTGGCTGACAGATGTGTGATTTGGACACTGGTAGTGGCTGCCACATGTTTAGAGTAGGCTGTGGTTTTGGCTGACAGGTGTGGGTTGTGGTAGTGGCTGCCAGGTGTGTGTGGTCAGGGCTGGATCTAGCTAGCTAGTGCCTCGGCCGACCCTAGGCCAACATTTCAAAAGCCGCCTCACACCTCACACGCAAACAAAAACTCTACCCAACTATAAACTGGAGAGATCGAGTTTTGGGTTTTAAACCTGTGGCGTTATCACCCTTACAGACCATAACTTTTTTCACATAATTGTGCATGATAAAGTACACACTTGGCCATGAAGATTTGTCGCCGCACCCTGAGCTGCCTTCCTGGGCCATGGCCCAGTTGGCCAGGTCGGAAATCCGGTCCTGGCTGTGGTAGTGGCTGCCAGGTGTGTGTGTGTGTGTGTGTGTGTGTTTGGTAGTGGCTGCTAAGTTTATGGGCTGTGGTAGTCGCTGCAAGGTGAATGTGCTGTGGTAACGGCTGCCAAGTATGTGGGCAGTGGACGTTGTTGTCAGGTTTGTGGTCTGGGCCGTGGAAGTGGCTCCCGTGTGTTTGGGCTGTGGTAGTGGACGTCAAATGTGTGTTTTGGGTTGTGGTAGTCACTTGCAGGTGTGTGGTGTAAGAGGCTGTTCTGTGTGTGGTGGCTGGCGTCGTGTGGTGAAGGAAGCGAGCAGTGTTGACCTGTGTTTGTGTGTGTGTGTACACATTTGGTGTGCGGGGGCACATGTTGTGGGGTGCCTGGTAAGGACAGATACCAGACCAGCCGATGGTCTATGACGGAGTTATCATCTGCTGGAGAACAGTACATGGGAAGGAGAGATAACAGACCTGATGGTTTGGAACCTGGTCATATACTGGAGGACGACGGTACGTGAGAAGGACGAATAAGAGACTTGAATATGCAGGACAAAGTTTTGTACCGGAATAGAGTAATAATTATGTCCAACCTTGCATATCTGTATAGTTGAAGAGAGGATGGAAGAGCCGTAGGAGACGCTGTTTCTTTGTGGGGTTTGAGAGACTCGCTGGTGGAGGTGTGGTTTATGTGCTGGATGATAGTAGTAGTGACCTGGGAACGTCACCGTAAGGACGGTGAGGAAGGGCGCCGAAGTCAGTACTGACCCTTGGTGGTTGGTGTGAGGCAGGAGGAGGTAGGGGAGAGAGGAACGTTATCACGTGCCAGGGAGGGAGGGTGGCTGGGCAGCCAGGGACTTCTCCCCCTCAAGTAGGCCAGACCAGCGGCCGGCGGGACTCGCGCTACCTTCCGTAGCGAACGGCATATCGGCGCACATGACACGACCGACACGCTCGCCCTCCCCATCAGGTACGCAACCGCCCAAGTCTCATTAAGTCGCAGGACTTTGTATGTACTGGCATAAAGGGGATGACCCGTGAAGTGCTGCTTCCCTCTACCTCCCTCCCTCCCGCTCTCCCACGGTCACCTGCACCGCTCCTCCTGACACACACGCACTCATTTACTACCTGAGTTATTAATACTTCGCTGCCCAGAAGGGAGACGTGGCAGTAGGAGTGACACGGATGGTCCAGTGTTGTCAGTATTTAGTTCAGATGTCGCCCTCTATTACTTAGTGAAGTTCAGTATACTTGGCTGCATGTTGCTCCCGGGACGCAGTCTCATGCAGCTGTCTTCTCGACAACGTGGCTGCATGTTGCCCCGGGACCCGCCTCGTGCAGCTGTCTTTGGAGGGACCAGTCAGGTTGTGTTGGGGAGAGCTTGGTTGCACTGTTGGTGTTTGCCTCCGAAACATGAACCCTCCCTGAGCACTGCTATATACAGGAGGAGGAGGAGGAAGCAGAATTAACAAACCTTACCGTCAGTAACACTAACATTGCGTACCATTAGTGTTGGAGAGTCTGGTGGAGTAAAGTGTGTGTGTGTGTGTCCACCAGAAGCAAACAGTTTACAGAACGAGGGGCGTCACGGCTCCCTCCTCCTTGGCAACATCCTGCCGCCCCGCTAACTTCCATCGCCACGCTAAACTTGTCCAGGCACTTCCCACCGAACACTCGGTGAATTTAAGTATATGTATATATATAGTCCTGGTGTCACTACTACAAGTATGGTCATGCTGTATATAAGAAGATCAACATCTTTCAGTGTATCAACTTATCCCGTGTCCGTTTTTATGTGGTCTGCCATTACTGTCACGTATTTTATAATAGTCTAGTGTTTTCAGATGTCTCACAGCAGGCTTTCACCTCGTTTATGATGCATGTCATCATCAAATGTCATGATCTATGTTACGTCAAGCAGTTATGATCTCTTGTTGGTCTAGTATTGACCAATTGTCGTGACGGGTGTCGTCTTGTGGCAGTTCTGCCATTCGTTCCCCCATTCTTTTAAAACTTATCTTTTTCATCTTTATGTATGTATGTATAAGCTAATGATATTCATTTGTCATTGTCATTCATTTATGCATTTGTAATCATCAGACTGGCTAATGTGTTTTTTGTTTCGTCTTTCTCAGGTACGTGGGTGATGATGACCTAGTGTGATGCATGACGCAGTAAGTAACCTCAGGTGTTTTTTTTCTCTGGGGGGGAGGGGGCGGGATGTTGTGTGTTGTGGGGTCAACGGACGGCTGCAGTGAATGACACAGTAAGTAACTTCAGGTGTTGGGGGAGTTGTTGGGTCAAGAAATATTCATACTGGTCCTCTCTCCCCTCCTTCTCCTCCTCCTCCCCGCCTCCCACAGCGAGAGACAAACATGATCGAGGTGTCAGGTTTGTTCTAGTTGTGAGGCGTCCAGTGCCGGTACGGCTGTGGTCTTGTTACTGGAGCACGTCTCCAGCAGCGCCATGATCCTGCAGGCACAGAGGAAGAACGTACCAAAGGTATAGATCAACGAAGGAAGGCAGGCAAGAGGTCGACGATCATCCTGGGGAGTGTAGAGGCCGTAGACCATCCTGGGGGAGTTTATTGGACGTTGATCATATTGGGTACACATGTGGATCTGTTGGTCCCGCCACTGCAGGTGTGGATAGGGCACGTGTGCACCTGTTGGTCGTTCTGTTGCAGGTGTGGCTAAGATACATGTGGACCTTTTGGTCGTACTGCTGCAGGTGTGGCTAAGACATACACACACACACACACACATGTATATATATTTAATGAGATTGCCTTAATTAAGATATT
>JAUUDW010644869.1:0-10811 GCA_032361385.1 Panulirus guttatus
GGGAATTGCTCTCTCATTTCCGAGGCATTTATTCTCTACCTACTCTGGACACCTTTAAGGCTGTGCTTTGTTTGTGTATATCTAGACAATAAATACTTTTCTAAATCCAAAACTAAAGAAAAAAACAAAACGCCATCATCGATAAGGTTGGGTTTTAATGTGGTCATTCCTCTCCCCAACTAAGGCCAGAACAAAGTTGTTCTGAGAATCCCTCATGGGCTATTTCCATACAGAGTCTCAGCACTTACAGTAGGAGCCTGAGTCAGACCTTTACAGGAGCCTCTGACCTTACAGTAGGAGCCTGAGTCAGACCTTGCAGTAGGCGCCTGAGTCAGACCTTACAGGAGCCTTAGACCTTATAGGAGGAGCCATAGACCTACAGGAGCCTCGAACTTATGGCAGAAGCCTTGTACCTTATAGAATGAGCCTCTGATCTTTCAGACCACCTCGACCTTACAGGAACAAACTCAGACCTTACAGGAGCCTCGACCTTATATAAGGAGCCCCAACCCCCAACAGGAGCCTCAGACCTTATAGAAGCCTTTGACCTTAAAGGAACAGCTCAAAACCTTGTAGGAGCCTCAAACCTTGTAGCAGGAGCCTCAGACTTTCCTGAAGCCTCAAACCTTGTAGCAGAAGCTTTGGACCTCACTGAAGCCTTCAACCTTGTAGCAGGAGCCTCAGACTTCACAACAGTAGCCCCAAATCTTGCGGAAGCCTCAAACCTTGTAGCAGCAGCCTCAGACCTTACTGAAGCCTCAAACCTCGTAGAAGGAGCCTCACACCTCAGAGAAGCCTCAAACCTTGTAGCAGGAGCCTCAGACGTTACCGGGGTATCATTCAGTCCACCGTAGAAACGATTTGCCCAACATTCATGTACGACTGTCAGATGGGAGGATAAGGAATTGGACGCACGACAAGAATCACTCCTCCATGTGAACGTGTGGAAAGATGACACACACACACACAAAAAAAAAGAAGGTGGAGAAGCGTAACGTATTTGTGACACTTCTGCAGAAGATAAGGGGCCCCCACTTGTGTGGTGTCCCCTGACAAGTGGCACCTCGGAAGATAAGGGGTGACGTTTATGTTGGCGATAAACACAGCAGACGTCTTCACTCCTCGCAGAGGCCACAACTGTGTTGTATCACAAGTCTGTCTGGTGGAGTGCCACACGGGCGTACGCTGTCGGGACTCGTCACATACGCAAACACACACACGCACACACCT
Organism: Panulirus guttatus; assembly: GCA_032361385.1. Lineage (NCBI taxonomy): Eukaryota > Metazoa > Arthropoda > Malacostraca > Decapoda > Palinuridae > Panulirus > Panulirus guttatus. The sequence goes on from JAUUDW010644869.1 coordinate 1,231, forward strand.
GGTTCAGAGGCTGGGGTGTGTCTGTGAGTGTGTGTGTGTGTATACACTCAAACAGCAGTATAGACTGAGAACCAACGCCGCCCCTCTGCCTCCATAACAGCACAAATAGGAGACAAAAGCTGCTATAAATCAATCGTAATAAAAAAGAGACATAAAAAGAAACTTGATAGTCTTTTCCACTCGTGCTTGTTGAACATTCGTCACAGCCGATCCCTTCCTTTCCTCCCTTTTTTTGAAAACGTTTGACAACGTTGTTTGAAACAATATTACACTTTCCCTATTTTTCTCTTCACGGCAACAGGTAAAAAAAACACGGCAGAAATGTTTCGTGACGAAAAAGTAGGAACATACAGCCATCTGATTTTTCACAGCATGTGACTCTTATATCTTGTTTTATTTATTGAAGATTATGACGACTGCAAATCGAAAAACGGAGTTGCAAATTACGGAGTCTGTCGAGATAGCAAAGCCTTTGAGCAACTTTAGACGGGATTGTAGTATCTGTTATCTATCATTGCATTGCCTGTTATCTATCATTGCAGTATCTATTATTCATGACTGGATTGGAATACTTCTTTCAACAGAAACGTGGTTCTTGCAGTAAAATCATAACCAGTACTGATATTGTTAAGGAAAGTATATGCCAGAAGATACAGTGTAGAAACAAGACATCGTCGTAAATACACCTTCTGTAGAAACAAGATCAAATCAGCCTGCATTTTGTCCCGCTCTATTCCTATTTCAAGTTTAGTGACAAGAAATTGACCAGTTATGAGAAAGATACTTTTCCTACAAGTTGTATCAGTGACTCGTGTGAGAAAGATTTTGAAGACTTCCTCTTCAGAACTCCTGAGTTGATCAGTTGAGTTTCCTCTAGTGAAAGAGTTGATCAGCCTTCTGCTGAACTCAATTACAGATATATTCGAAGGATCAAAAGTCTCAAAATTACTTTCAGAAAAGTGTCAGCGGACCGTAATGATTTCTGTCAAGATATTCTTAGCTTGGAGATTGCAGTTGCTCAAAAAGAGGAGACGACAATATTTTTGTGGTTGTACGCTATTTCCCCGAGTGAGAAACTTACCAAATTGTCCAGAAGTCATTTAACGTATGTTCCGAAATGCTCAGTATCAAGTTGATCTCTTTTCTAGATATAAACCTATTTAATTTATGCCTATCTCCTCTCTGTCTCTCTCTTTTTCTAGCCATCTGTTCCTCCTATTTATCTGTCTTAATATCTGTGTTTCTTTGCCTATCTATTTGTTACATATACATACACTCTACTCTCCATATTATCTTTCTTTTCCCCTACAACTTTCATGTCTCCCAATACTTTGTGGTTCATAAATCAGTCCCTCCCACATACATCAGATGTCGTTAAATTTCTGTCATTCAAGATTTCAGAGAAAGACGTGGCAGATACCTTATGCTTTCCAAAATAGTAGAGCAATTTCAGTGTGATAAACATGGGGAAGATGCCTCAATATGGAATGCTGGTAGATGTAAAATCAGCAAGATATAAGGAAAATAAAAATCTCACCTATCGGCACAGGATTATGAGTAATATTGCCTCAATTACCACCAAGGACAAACAACACTGTTAAAGCGGAAACGTCAGAGTGAAAAAGAAAAAAAAAGAATTATCCCACAAAAGCATTTTTTCCACATGACGTCTGCCAGTGGCGTGAATCGGAACCAGCTGTTCTCACACACCACTAAACGACGGATGTGGTATTGTTCTCTAAGCAGTGGTTTTGCAGGGAAGTGGATAGTATAGACTGGGAGACAGTGGAAGTCCATCCTTATACATACATCTGTTAAACTTTTGTGTTACAGGAGTAAAATATTAATCCATGTATGTACCAAGTTGGTATATATATAAAGAGAGAGAGAGGAAGCATAGGATTTCCGTCCTCTTATTGGCTGGTTGGTGCCTACAGTCCCTGTGTGTAGCTTGGGGGCTCGTTCTGTCGTCTGTATAAACTTACAAGTTAAAGAGGTGAAAACCCAGGGTTGCACATGTTGCGGAATACGTGATATATACGTCACAAGTCTTTTGTTTTATTTCCTTGACTGCCGCTTACTGCCGAGCAACTAAGTCGTTTGTGTGTGTGTAACCATCCAGTTTCCTAACTACTTGAAAACCCACTTAACCATGTTTCGTCAAAATCTGTATCTATCTACATTGTGTTGGACTCTTGTGAAGTTGTAGGTGATATAGTGTGTCAAGTTGGGCTTTCTGTCGGAGTTGATCTGTCTGTATTCAGTCAGTAGAAGATAAATAGATAAGGTTGTGTTAGACAAATTATTGGATTGAACGAGATGGCATTTCGAGGATTGGCCTGAGTTTCTATGCATATTTTCTTCTATTGGTAGGTTTCATTCTTTTCACAGGTAATCAGCTACTATTTGCATCTGGTTGATCTGATTACTCAAATATAATCTACGTAAAGAACTTGCTTTATAACCAAGGTATTTTTACTTTTGAATACGTATTATTGTGCGTTTAAGAAAACATAACGAAGAAAATTTATGCATTATCAATAAGCCATCTACGAATTCAGCTTATTAAGGGCTCCTCCGTTGAGTGAGCCACTATGTAGGAAGGGTGAGTAGAGATGTTGTTAGCCGTGTGGCAACAAGCGCTGTGGTGGAGGTCTGGGAGACTGGGGTTTCCTGAACTCCAGCTGGTCAAGGACACAGGCCAGCCAGACAAGGGACGAGATATGGCTGGCAGCTGTTTGGGTGGAGGTTTACGGAGTGTCATGACACTGCAAGTTTGTTCTGAACGGGTGTGACAGGTCGTGTTGTGATGACTTTTCGTAAAGATTACTATCCTTATTTTAGGACTAAAATGGTCAGTTTGGTGATAAGATTCAAAACACACACACACACACACACATATATATTACATAATATCCTGGATCTTGAAAAGCCCATGGAATAGGCAAACTGCTCTGTTTATATGCATCTGTCTTACTGAAACGAAGAGCCAATATGAAACTCCCATAAACATAATTCTTAGGCTGACTGGGTCTCATGGGAATAGTTTATGGTGTGGTCAGTCTTGCTTCAGGTTTATCGATGGCCAAGATCATTGAGACCGTGAGCGTCAAGCTATGATTGAAAAATTAGAATAAACACCTTTTTCAGAGGATCAAGATAGAGAAAATTTTCTAAGACCATACATGCTTTTAATGTAATAAACGTCCCTTCCCTGAAAATACTATAAATATTTCCATATAAAAATGACCCTCTATTACCTAGACTCTTGCTGATGAAAGGCACTGTTTAAAGGTCGTAAACTGCTAATAACTACTTTTCCTTTTTCCCTTGTTCAAATATTCTTTGTGAGTGTTTCGACAGCTGATCAGTTTATGTTAAAGCCAGCGTTAAAATACCCCAACTTGGCTTGCGAGAGATTACCAGAAATTCCGTTGCTTCCCTCCACTCTCACAAAAGCTTTTTTCCGTTTTTTACCCAAGTTCAACGAGTACAGAGGCAAGAACAAGCCAAGGACATTTTTAAACACTACCTTACCAAACAAGACTGGGTGAGGTTATTCCCTTACCAAGGCAGACTGGGTGAGGTGGTCTGCATTCGTTTGCTGAGGATCAATTGCTCTTACTTAACTTCCCTGAAGTCATTGTGCAAAGTATGGCGTGAGGAGGTGAAAAAAAAAATCTTACACTGAGAAAGCTAATTTCACACTGTGGATCAGCGTTAAGTAAACCTCTTTGTAGTTCTTCCGGGTAATGAATGGAGACTTTATCACTGCATTACTTATCATTTCTCCAGATGGTTGAGAATTACAAGCTGCATTATCAAGTATCGAGAGAACTAGAGGAGGATTCTTATACTAACGTGAACAACTAGTGTTAAGGTCACGCAAAGTGAACGGGATTTAATCACAGGATAATCGAAAGGATTTCTGACAGGACAATAAGAAATTGTTTTAAGTGATAGAGATACTGGCTAAATTTGACGACGCATGTAAACTGCTGTAAACAAGCATATACTTGTTTATCCTGGGAAGAAACAAGCTTGCCGCCAAATTTCGCCAATCATGAGTCTCGCTCTCGAACTTGCAGCCAATCAGCGCAAACCATGGTTTATAAAGTGGTGTACTTTTTATGTTTTGTTGACAGTAGGGGTTTCCTTCGTGGTGTACGTAGGTACTAGGAGGCGGCGTGTGTAATTTTTTTTTTTTTTTTCTTTTTTTTTTATGGGTTTAGATTTATGATGAATAGTTTGAGGGATTTTTATGTAACTAGTACAGTTCATTATACTATTATTTTTTGATACTTTGAAATATTCTTTACAAACCGTGAATTTTTAAGAATTTTAAATTTTTTTCCGGACTTTTTTCGAGTGTGATTAAATTATAGATTAGTTTACATAGTAACATTGCTGCAGGTTTTTTTTTTTTTTTTGGTTTGTAATATCTAATACTCTTCACATTTTGCAGAACACCTGAAAAAAAAAAAAACATGGGTTGGGTTCTCCATCATATCTTGCTCACGCTAGTTCCTCTTACTCTTGGTAAGTGACCTAAAACTTTTTTTTTGCAATTGCTTAATGACAAACTATACACAGTTAAAATTGGAATAAAATCATGTTTTAAAATTTTGCTCGATGATCATCTATACAAACATAAGGTTAAAATCCCATCGGAAATAACCTTTAGTTTAAAATTTTAACTTCATATCGCAGGATTCTCATCATTCGATATTTCGCCGCCTGTGCACGGAACATGCTGTTATGGGGACGCCCATTTTGATCACGGCGACGTAATTATCACCCTGGCGAAGATCTGCCTTCAGCTAGTTTGCAACAACGGGAAAGTCGAGCGCCGTTACTTCGATAAACCAGGCGATGAAAACTGCAAGTATAATTCCTTCGCATTTACCTTTTTATGTCGTAAAACTTTGTCGAGGTACTTAATTAAACTCTACTGAAAATATCCTTTTCGTATCCTATTTCATACGAATTTTACTCTAAATCCTTAAAACCTGCTCGTAAATTGATTGCTTTTATAGGCTGTGAATTCGATGGGCAATTGTACCCTGAGGGGGAGGAGCTAACTGCCCAGTGCGTTCCTATGGTCTGTCACGACAGCTGTTGGACTCCAGTTGGTACCATTGATGACTGTTGTAAGTCTTTATCAATCTTTTCAGAGCACTGCCACTCTTAAAATTCTTATCTTGACTCTGACATCTTTATTCTAATTCTCAACTTTACTTTTATTCATTCCTTTACTTCTCCAGGTAACCACTGTTGCCTCCATGATGACCCACACATATACACCTTCGACGGCTACCAGTACGACTGGCACGGCATTTGCAATTACTCCGTCGCCCAAAGCGATCTGACCTACTACCCCGATGTCGCTGTTTATAGCGACTTCGTCGCTTGCTACGGCCGCGCGTCTTGCCTCTCCCACACCACCTTCAGGAACGACCCTCATACTGTCATAACCCTGTTCAACGGAGCGGTCTTTGACGTAAGAATTTTTCGTAATCATCTAACATGAAGATAATTGACCTCTAAATTTCCTCCATCTTTTCCAGCTATTTTCTCCTTTCATAAATTTTTTTTCAGCTTATTGTGAACGGTGAATCGTTCCACGTCTCGCCTGGAAAGGTCCAGACTGTCAAGTCCTCAGCTGGGTGCCACCCTGTCCTAGTCTGGCGTACGCTAGTCGATCACCCCGATGGATATTGTACCATGCTCCTAGGTTCATCCAGGCTGGTGGTAAGATTTTCACGTACCCAATAAACTAGACTAGATTTACCTTTTACCTTCTCGTTAATTTCGTTTATAGTAAATCTTTCATATTCTACCCAGCTCCAGCATTGTCCTCACCGGCTGGATATCTGGGCACACCCGAGCCACACTGGTGATTTGGACGGTCTCTGCGGACACTTCAACTTCTATGTGGATGACGACTTCACAAATAGGAATGGCGAAGTCCATAACCTGGACTACTGGCCTCTGGCTTTCCCGTCTTCATGGAGAGTAAGCCAAAACACCATCACTATAGTTATAAATATCTATTTCATTTTGATTTAATTTGCTTAACTCAAACGCCTTAAAACGTCGGCCCTTATCTTTCTCAAAAAAGTAATTTCATATTTTAATCCTTAAGTTTCCCTTGTACAAAGGAATCTTGTCTCTACTACAGACAGATACGCAAAGCGACTATTCGTGCAGAGGACCTTGTTACGACTGTCACCACGAAACTACGGTTAGTAATAACTTCAGCAAGTTATTTATATAACTTCTTCGTTTGTATTGTTAAATTTGTTCATAAATTGCAGTGTACCTGATGTTAATTGACTTTTCTTTTGTCGCATCTAATCTCAAAATTAGGCCAACCCTTGTAACGTGACCTCCTATGAGTGGGAGAGGTACAAGAGCATGTGCCAAGATTCTCTGGGGCCGATCATTGGAGACAATACCCGTTTGAATACCCACATTGGTAAGTGTTCTGCTTTTCATTTATTCTGTAACTATAACGCTACAAAACTTTCCATAATTGATCTTAAAATTTTTACATCCTTCACAATATATCAAAATTTCTGAATCTAAGTTTTGACTCCAATTCCTCTGCAGATACATGTGCTTTCGATGTGTGCATGATCTTTGGCTACGGGGAAAACCAGAAGGCTGTACAGTTCTGGCTTCTAGAACTCCAGAAGAACCTCAGAGTATCAACAGACATAATAAAAAGAACAAAAAGTAAGTCTTTATGTTTATTTTTCCATTGTAGTATACTTCTTATTATTTACTTGTTCTTTAACTTGACTATTTTCTTCCAGAAGTTAAAAAGACTACCAAGGAACACGACCAATATCGAATTCCCTAAACAGTGGGACAAGCACTTTGAGAGGAATCTCTTCTACAATAGCTAGGAATTTCAATCAAAAAATCTTTTGTACAACAAAATAACTTGATGACATATTTTTGTATAAAATGTCTATAAATTATGTGAACGATTTTAATAAAACGAAGACCAATGATTACGTTTTATATTTATATCCCTTCTTCTAAGAGACATGAAATGGCGGCATGCTTTCAAAAATGTTATTTACATATGGAAATAACTAGGAGAAAATACTGTTGGTCCTAAATACATAGGATTACAGGATAACAATTGTTTCCTGGGCTAGGCGTTCCTCGTTATGCACGGGAACAGTTCCCACTTTTTACAATTAATTGATTCGTCCTTAAGTTCATTACTGTATTAGTTTCCGTCACCCTAGTGAAATTAGACTGATAATTTTAATGGCACAACAGTCCTCCTACCAAGCGTCATTCCCGGTATGAGAAACTAGTCCATCGAAAGCATTCAAATATACTGAAATCCTTTACCTTATAAAGAAGATAATGTTGGTTAATCGAGCACATATATATACAGTTAAATGTTAATAATCTACTAAGCTCCTTAATCGTAAACCAGTTAGTCACTAGCAGTATTGGTTATATAATCGCGCTTAATAATTTTATTTCGTGAGACTAAATACTCTCAATTAGGCAGTATTAACATGTAGAATAACATCAGTTGAAAGCGACACAATAGGTACGTTTGATATTACTTCAAATTCCACGACTATTTATTTTGCGCATAATTAGCTGCGTGAATACATGGAAAGAATTTTTGTAGTTTGATCGTTTGTATCCCTTTCAACTCTTGCTAACAAATAACCACGGAAGGCCCAGCGGTCTGTTGTTTCATCAATAACTTAATGTATTCCAACGTACCCTGAGCATATTGTGAGCTGAAAGAGAATGATGCTTAGATGTAATGACGTTAACTGTGACACCAAATTTGTACCGCGAATGGCGCAAGTGTTTACAATTTATAACATAAAAAGTTTTGGATACCTTCCGTAGATTAAAAAAAGATAACCCTATAATGACATGGAAATTGGGTATGATCCCGTGTGACAAACATGAAATATGCATGATGATAATCATGTACCATGATTAGAATTATTAAAGCCGAAATAAAAGGCTTTGAATATAGGAGGAGATTATGCATATATATAGATTATGCATATATGTATAAGAGTTGTAGAAAATTTTCTTAAAAAGAGTCCGTCCTGTCTCTGCTACTTTGTGTAGAGCAAATTTTAAGCTTGGGAAGCCCTCCGGTAAAAAGTCCAGGGGGTTATATGATACTGATCTAGACTAAGATTATCCCTAGTGTACTTGGTATAGGCAGCATTAAAGAATGTAATGACTGCAGTTCACATCCAAGCTTTGTCGTACACACACACAGCCGTTTGACTGGATGTCAATAAACCCAGTATGTTGGCTCTGTTTAAAAAACACAAGCATGTTTCGTCTATCAGGGAATGATATACTACTCGACAGGCCTGTATAGATCCAGTATGTACAAAACCAACAACGGGCAACAAAAGCTAAATAAATCATCCAAAAAAACAGACTATGATTATTTATATATCTCTAATGGCTGGTTAAGTGTCTCGAGTATCCAAAACCCCATTGGATAAGCGGATTGTACACGGGACAGTTTCCCTTGTTTATGGTATTTTGTCTGTTTAACGAAGTTTAATCGTTAACGTTCGCAGATAATCTGCATTGAACATGGAGCTATTTTAAGAGCCATCCTTTTGTATTTCTTACTCTACACAAAGCTAGAATAAAAGTTCCAGTTGCCTTTTTGGAACTTTGCTAGTTTGGCAAGTTGGACTGCCACTACAAATTGTGATCAACTGCAATCTCGTCCGGTGATTAAGGTTTATAACATGCTCCAAGCGCATGAATGATTGCATGATACGCGTTTGTAGGACAGTCTTACATAATTGAATAATCCTGTTTGATGAGAATAGATTTCAGCTGCATTATCCAAGATTTTATTGTTTTACGTACGCCAGTTCCTCTGGAGAATATGCTTGGAGAACACCTTGGTCTACCTTCCCTCGCAGTGTCATTAGATTTCCTATCCCTTGTCAACTTACGGGTGAAGTTCATCTCGTATAAACTCCACAAAAGACATCACTTCGCTTGTTAGTTTTGTGCAAATGAGGATGCATACAGTATCGGACTTCACATGGTTGAACAATTTTAGATTTATTAGCTATCATGTGCTAGGTAGTTACAAAGACAGGAATTTCACCTTAGATATCAAATATATATGACAGTAAACCTGCATTATAATGAGTGTTCAAACCCTGACACGGGGCTATAACTTATCGTGAACATAGAAAGAATGAAGCTATTAGATCTCGTTATTAGCATAACAGCAAAAGTATCGTCAGTTGTTGAGAATAAAAGAGAGATGATAATTATATACAGAACGGTAACCTTGGATAGATATCCCCATCACTGTCACAGTGAATCAAATCGTATACATCTACACACACTCAGACACACACACACATACATCGTGCCACGCAGTTTCAAGTAGAGATTTCATTTCAACCTGAAATGTTAAGTATACTTTGTTAAAATGGCTTCATCCACAGGCTTTCTCGAATTTTCCAACTACGTGCTAATATTCTGTTACGTGACCTGAAAACTGTACCTCTCAGGAACTGCAATATTATATTCCCTTC
>JAUUDW010644880.1:1948-18270 GCA_032361385.1 Panulirus guttatus
AGAGCACAATTACCTTTTCAGTTAAACACGAAGCTGTTACAAATTCATACTGGTAATGATTATGCTTTTTACTGTTTATCTATTGAATATTGTCATTTTACAATATGATTTCACCATATTCCACTAATAATTATTCTAGAATCATTAATAAGTACTGCTTATTATCTTAGAGTCATTCTCTGTCAGCCAAGTTGTGATGAAATACAAACTTCTGGTGAAATTGGATATTTAAAACTGTGCAAATAATCATAAACAGAATGCAAAATTAGTGTTACAGATGATTATGAAACTTTGAATAGTATTATAATCAACACCTTAAATTGTTAACTTTGATACTTTAAGGGAATGGGATGACAGTGCAACATTTTTATGTTCTGCTTTTTACTATAGCAAAAAGTAAGATGAAGCCTCCTCTACAGATGGAGCGGGAGGCTAAGGCCGGTGGGAGAAGAGCTACAGGAGAATGGCAAGGCTTCGGCACTGACACCATGATGCATGTGTGTCCTCACTGTGCCTACAGCACTGCTAACATGAATCAACTCTGGAAACATATTTCATCACTGCATAGTGGAGCAAAGCCATACTCATGTCCTTATTGCTCCTATAGAACCACAAGAAACACACTTCTCAAAGAACATATCAATACACATACAGGGGAGAGGCCATTTTCTTGTTCATACTGCCCATATAGTTCGTCTCACAGGAACATTTTAAAGAGGCATATCCGCACACATACTGGAGAAAAACCTTATACATGTACTCTTTGTTCATACCGAGCTGCTAGTAAGACGAACCTGAATAGTCATTTACTGACACATAAGAAAAGGGATCCTTCTGAATAGTCATTTACATTACAAAACAAGACATACACTTTAAAACTGGTTACATTGATATTTCATGCATTGTTATTTCATATGGATAATATTTAGACATTCAAATGTTGACCTTATTTTCTACCAGCATATTGTTGAAGCAAATCTATGACCATAGTCTCACTGATGTAAGGTTTTATATCATTTGGGAATCCTTTCATGAAAATGACAATGACATCCACATTATATATTTATGTAGGTTGAGAAGGTATAGAATCTTATATAGCATGTAAGTATACTCCGATTAGTTAGACACTAATCATCAAATGATGAATTCTAAATTAAACACTAGCTGATTACCCAACAAGATTTTGTTTATAAGAATTAGTAACAAATAAATGTGGTTAGTTATTCTGCATTGACTCTGTGTACACGACAAATACTATATTCATAAGGGTCATTGTCAGTAAAAGTCATGAGCTAGATGAGATGCAATTATAACCAATTGGATTGTAAGAAACAAATGGTTATGCATGCATATCGCCAAATATTATGATATCTCTTGGAGGGTAGCTGGCTTCCCTTCTTCACCTGTATTTACCACACTGTCATGCCAGCACTCTGAACTTAATCTCCATGTGTTGGAATACTACATTAAGTAATGTGTTTTTGCATGGTTTTTCTTGTATATGTGTCTGAGTATGTGATTTCTTAAGATATATTAGTTTGCTGATCATACCACATTGAGACTAAAACTGATATTGTATTTCTTAGTATGCTAGTATTAGACTGAGGTGATCATATCTGTGCATGTCAGCAAGACATAAATGAAGTCAGCTTCTTTTTATATTAGTGTTACATGATCAAGTTACTATAGAATAGCAAGCTTCATGAAAATGCAAAGAACATACATAGTAGATGATGCATGGTACATAAATACTAACAGGGTGTATCTAATATGTTTATTCAATGAACAGCTATTTCATCTTATAATGTCATCTATTTTTTGCATAAAACAATAAACCCTACATAACTGGGAATTATCTAATATATGGTACTGCTTAAAAATTCTAGACGTGTCTGTTTTTAGAGAAGTTTTCATACATAAGCAAAGGTGAGTTTGAATTATGAATGATTTAGAGACAATCTGTACTGCAGGTTTGATGAATGGTACATTGTACACCTTTACTCCTAGGCATGTACTGTACATGTGTGTTCCTGGCTCACGCAAAGACCTATTGACATTTTCACAAGTGTTTCAGATGAAGGACATGACAACAGCATATATGAATGTGAAAAGTGTAAAAATGAAAATTATCATTTCCTTGCCTATGAAATATTTCCTTCCAGGCATGTACCATACCCTCACAGACACAGACAGATACACACACTTAGATAAATTTCCAGCCTGATTTCAGCTTTCCCTACGGAAATCTCCTTGTTCCTTAGAGGGAGGAAGTGAATTCTATTTAAGAACTGAAGAGAAAATGAAATGAGGGTATGAGGTTCTAGGTGCAAATGTCAATGGTGAAAGAAAATGTACATTGCATGTATCACCAGGCCTGAGTGTTGCAAATACATACTTTAAAAAGGAAAAAGTTCATAGATATATGTGGTATAGGAACAAAGAAGACATGTTAGACAGAAGCATGACTGATCTGTATTTGATAAGAGGGAATGTAATAAGTAGTGTGATCTAGGAGAGGGTTGGGAATTTTGTTTTTTTCATACCACATGGTAGTGATACAGACATATAGGTTGGTGATTTTTATTGTAAGTGATATGGAGCTAGAAATATGAGCAAAAAAATAAAAGGATGAATGTGAAAAAGTAGAGGACTGAAAGGATGAAATGTAACTTCTAGGAAAAGTTACGTGAAAAGTCGAGAGAATCTGAAATAATTAAGGGTGAGACTGAGCAAATGTGGAAGGTTTAAAAGGACTTTATTGGAGGTATCATGGGGATGTGTAGTTCATATATATATAGGCAGTAGAAAAAGAAGCAAAGCATAGTGGAATGAAGATTTAAGTAAGTTGTGCAGGAAAAAAAAAATTGATAGTGATGAGGATAAAGAGTGAAGAACTTAAAGCTCTGTAGAGAAGAGATTGAAATATAATTTATATAAATAAACAGCTGCAAGTGAGTAACTTTGAAGAAAGATGGATTTGAAAGTAAAGAGAAATAACAGGTTAAAGTCTGGAAAGAGGTGAATAAGAGTAGAAGATGGATATGTATATAGAGTGATAATGTATTAGACAAGTCTGGGAGAGGGCTAGTATCAAAGGATGAAATATGTAAGATATGGATATTATATTTTACTGAACTGTTTGAAAATGGTGGTCAGAGATGTGTCTCTTGGTACAGAAGAAATTTGTAAAAGAAGAGACATAAATAGGTGTAATGGGAAAGGAAGGAAAGGAAGTCAATTAAAAGATGGTAAAAAGTGAAGAAGATATTTTGGACCTGGAAAGTGTGTATATCAATTTCTGAAGATTGGATAAAAAGTAACAACATTTCAACTATTTAAAGTTAAAAGGATTAAAAGCATGTGTAAATTTTGTACAGGAATGTATTATTAATTGGCATGGTGTAGTCACCTACCTATTATCCATAAGTATCTGCAATGAAAATTTGCCCAGTGGCAGGGCTAGCATATTGCACTCACTGTATGGAGGTACATGGAAAATTTAGAAACCAAAGGGCCGGTTGGCCCATGTCCATTTCATCTTTTATAAACTTAACTCTTCCTATTCTTATTTCCGTTCAAAGTGGATGAGGTAAGAATAGAACAATAAGAAGACTCTCTCTCTATTGCAACTTCACTCCCGTGGGCAACAACAGCCAGCAGGGAACAGAATTGAAGAAATAACATGCATTTCTGTAGTAAGCCTTCATATTATCTAACAGAATAGAACAAATGAGGAAATTCTACAATAAAATCTTGTTATACTATCCCACCCTATGCTGAACTACAATATATTCTTATGATATGGAATAAAGAAAAAGGAATTAACATGTATGTGAACTGTTTTCCTTATGTTCAAAGTAGATACCTGAAGTAGTGAAAAATTTGTCAAATAAATTTTTGAAGATATTTATGAATTTTGCATAAAGAAAATTTGACAGTAACTTATTCCAATTCCAGTGTTTAACACATTTCTTGCAAAGAAACATTTTCCAACATTAGTGTTACAGTTTTAGCTTTAGGTTTCAATCCATTTGCCCAAGTAAATGTATTTTCTTGTATTTTCTTCTAGTCAATCAGATCTTTATGATTTATACTTTCTCTCTGCTGTCATATATCTTACAAAGTTGTCAATCTAGAGTCCATCAGGGACTTAACTCAACTATAGATTCAATTTCCGTATAAATGTTTCTTTAGTTGCTCCATGTATGTTTCTTATTGTTTCTTTTGTTGCATTAGGTAATTTTTTTTTAGCTTATTTTGCAGGAAATTCATATATTTTTGTTTAATATCTTTTCAGTATGTTCCCAGGTATTATTCCAGACCTGATAATTCTGTATCTTCCTTGCTGAGATGCTTTTCAGATTTGAAACATTACTCTTTATGTCATCTATTGCTGCCATGAATATATTACCATGTTCAAGTTCATGTTCTTTCAACCTTTCATGATATTTCAGGTTCTCCCAGCTATCAGTTTTACTTGTGATGTGTTTCTGAATTCATTCAAAATTGTTTATTTTCATTTATTTGACTGGTGACCATACAACACAGAAATATTTGATTTTGCCTCTTATATATATATATATTAAACATTTCTATCATTAGCTTTCTGTCACTTATGAAGGTTCTCATTACCATACCACCCATTGTTTGAGTTAATAGCACACTGTACTGTCTTTACAATATTTTATGTTTGTCATTGATAATTACTTCTAAGTCTGTGATATTTTGATATCTCTCTATTTGATTTCCTCTAGGGCCTCTGCAGGAAGTAGCCAGCATATTGTTAAATGTTCCATGATTTATTTGTTCAATATTCTCTTTGTTTAATTCCATTAGATTCTCTTCTATCCATTTACAGATTATATTTGGGTCTTTTTGCAGTTTTTCTTGGTCTTCTTCTGATCCTATTGTTTCACATCATTCTCATGATATCTACAAACATCTGACTTTAATTTCCCTTACATTCCTGGCTTTGTCTGAAATCATAGTTACAAATAGCATGGAATCTAATACTATTCCTTGAAGTACACCCAATGAAATTCCTCTTCATCAGATGTGGTTTCATCTGTCACCACTCTGAATTTTCTAGTAGTTAATAAACTTTAATAATTTTCCTTGTTTATCTTTAATGTCTTATCTCACCCTTTTTCAATAAGAATTAATCGTATGTTTTATCGAATACTTTAGAAAAGACTATAAAGCAATGTCCATTCTCTTCCCTTGCAATAGTTTTATATATGATACTGTTGTGAACTAGCAGTTGTGTTTGTGTATTTTTAGCTGGAAGGTGAGTTCTATTCAAGTTGTTCATTTGCCTCAGCTATGTCTCTTTCTATTATGTTAATATTCATAAAGGCATGCTCATCATAATGATTAAATATTTCATTATCTACACTTTCTCATTAATGATGAACACTGATTTATACTGATTGACTGGCATTTTGCTCATGTTTATAGGGTTACTTTTATAATAATTTTGCACTTTACAAGGTCTGGTGTTCACTTTTTCTTTTACCCTCAGTTTTCTTCTATATAACTCCATAAATTCACTGTCAGCATTTCTTACTGTATGTGGTTCTTCTACTTACCTCTGCCTATTGCATATCTTTTCTTTTCCTTCCATTCTCTTCTGTTCATCCATTGCCTTCTGTCTCTTGGTATCTTTATATTATCATATTTTCTTCTGTATGGTACCAGTCTTTTAATCATTTGTTCTGTTCCATTGTTGAAAATTGTCCTAGTTCTTGTATCACTGCTGTTGAGACCCTCAGTCCACTTTACACTTGCTATCAGCATACTAGCTTTACTATATTTTGTTAGAAGAGAAATTAAGTTACAGAGTTTGTTTTTTCTTCCCTGTAGCATTCTGTTTGACTTTATCCATTTCTATCATGTTGATTGTAGTTACAGCTATGATGCTGTGATCTGAGATGCAAGTTTTGATTACCTCATTCTCAGTAATGAGTGACATATCATTTGTAAAATTTAAGTCAATAGCATTGTTGTTACTTGGTTTGTATACAACTTGGATGAGGATGAATGTTTCATATATGTTCATTAACATTTTAAACTGTTCCTTTTCATCTGCTCATGCATTGTTTGATGTTTTAGATTTATAATGGGATCCATAATCTGGTTTTCTCTTTCCTTATTCAAGAAGATTAGAGTGAAATTCACCTGACCAAATTATTGTTAGTTTAGGTTAGTGTGTACTCCTCAATTACTCCTCTACTTAACTACTTAATTACTCCTTTACTTTTATAATTATTTCATTAAATTTTTCCATCATAGTCTTAGATGGTCTGCACGTCACTATGTCAACCTGTTCATTAGGGCTGGGGCATAAATGCCCAGGTGATTTTTTTTCTGTTGATTGCAGCTAGGATGTATACATTGAAAATATTTGAATTGCCTGCCTCAGCCTCGAAGTAGAATACACAGACATTAATGCTTTTAGTGGCATCCCACACATTGTTACAAGATGCTACAGCCTTTTTTTTTTCATACACAGGTCAGTACATGTAGAGATGTCAAGGTAGCCTGTAGATCTGATCACTCACATTATGTAATAATTTGCATAGATGTGACACTCTTAAAAAATAATAAATATTAGTGATGAAAATCTTTAGTATATTTGTTTAAATAAAACTTCTAAACCTACTACATATGTCAGTGTGTATGCCTGTGAGTATTCATGGAGTACCTCATACTCTTTGCAATGGAGCAGCATTAGCTCGAGGGTGTGTGGCACACATTAGAGTGTTTCGCCAAGTTGGGATGTATATCATTTCATGTGGAAAATTTTGCATCTAATCATAACAAAAAACTCAGGAAGTTAGGAATATCTCATATATAGAGTGTACAATGGATATTAGGACTGCTGTAGTCAGAGGGGTTTATTGTGTTTGAGGCTGGTATGCTTACTACTGTTGATTCACACTTTTTGTGGCTTAATTTCATTAACTGATTTCCTTCTAACTTGCTTTTTGCATAAATTGCTACATCATATTATTCATTTTTACCTCTGTCTGCTCTGAAAGTCTCACAACCTTTCTTGTCTGCTTCATTTTTGATTTTCTCATTCATCCATGTTTCTGTCAAATTAACAGAAATGTTATTTTCATTTGTATAGGTCTTAAGAAAATTAGTTTTAGTCAAGATTATTTAGTTACTGAGCTTTGTGTGTTCAAATATATTGTTTTCCAAGGTTTATGTTTCTTTCTGTTTGTTCTTCACTTAGTCTGTTTTTTGCCTATACTGTTTTATACGTTTAGTTTTTATATTTCTTGCAATTTCCATCAACACTTCTGCAAAAAAATTACTAAGGCTCATGGTTTTTTTACTGTTCCTATTTTGACATAACCTGCTCTTTCAGTTGGTTTACTTTCTGTATTCCTTAACATAATGTTTCTATTGTTTGTATCTTTTCTCTTATTTCAATGATGTTCACTTTTCTCTGCTCCCTATATTTCATCATCATCCTTTATGCTTTCTTTTGGCTTCCTTCTCTGTGACCATTTTCGGTCATTGTAGCTTTTTTGTTCTTTCATATTTTTCCACTCTTTGTCATTTGATATTTTTCTATGACTAGAAGACTCTATCTGATATATAATCTGTGTCCAGCTTTACTTTTCCTGGTATCCCATTTACACTCCCTGTATCTATCAAAGAATCTACAGATGATTGTGTGAATGTACTTACAATCAACTTTCCTACATCCTTTTGGGTTCTAGCTACCATTTTAGAACATTTTGGTGCAAAGCAATTGTATATTTTGACATACATTATCATATACATATCTTCCCTTGAGATAGTTCTTGTATGGCTCTTTTATTTCCACATCAGCAAATTCTGTTTCACTCCTCTCAAATTTGTTATATAATCAACTTCCTTCTCCTGGTATGTCTGCCTTGCCATTTTCCTTTGGTTTTGGTTTCACGTTTTCATTTCTCTTCACTTATGATTCTCTGTGAGTTATTAGCATCCTGTCTCAACTGCAAATCCTTACAATCATTATCATCAGTATTTCTTCAACTCTCAGAGGTCCTGATCACTATTCCTATATATATCTGATGATTTGTTTGCAGTAAGATATTGTATTGTCTTTTGCAATCTGAATGCTTCTCGGCACAATTGAGCTTGCTTTTCCTTTGCACATTAAGTCACTGCGAATGCTCACTTCTCTAATTTCTTTTTTCTATTTTGCCCTAGAACTTTACATTTCTCTTCACAGCATTTTTTGTCTTTTTGTCTGTAAAAAAGGCTTAATACTATTTTTGCTACTTATGCGCAAGGGTGTGTCCAAGAGGGTGGACATGGCAGTCTCCCCCATTGAGCAAAATCATATACAGTATACTTACTCAACAATAATCATGATTAATATATTCACACAACTGTCAGTTTCACCACCTTCCCAAAACAATTAAATCAATTTATAATGCAAAAACTTATCTCTACTTACAAAAGCATACCAATTTGTTTAAATCTTTTTATGTTAGATTTTTATGTTATAAATTATCATAGATATAATTTCATGTAAAACTAGCCTCCAGTCTCATATGTTTTCTTCTGTACAACAACTATTAAAATTTACAGGAATTTGACTAATATCAATGATTGAACTTAACTTCCTAATCCTCACTCATGTGAAAGAAATTGAAGGGCTTTTCCCTCAAGATCCTACTGTTCTGCATGAGTCTAATGCATCAGAGAACTGTCAGACCACAAAGGTTACAACTTGAGATGTACAGGCCCTATGTCATTACTTTTCATTCCTATGGTTTCTGGAAGATTTTTTCTTCTAACCAAAGAATCTAGTTCTGTAAATAGTTACTAACATAAGCATCTTTGGTGGATAATGAAAGATTACTGGCAAAGGGTTGAATAAGATATAACTGATTATTTCCTGATTTTGCTTTTGCTGTTATGGTATTATGGTTTTCTTTGATTGCCACCAGATCATTTCTCAGCCTTAATATATTGTTTTGAGTAGTGCACTGAGCCATTGCATTTGGTCTTTTGTGTATATTGGACTTGTTTAGATGGTGTAATGCTTACTTTGATTATTTCAATGGTTTTGCCTCTGTCATCCCATCAGAATTATGTACAAAAGATGAGCAGTTAGCCCCATGGGGAGTAGTGCAATGGGGGAAGCATCATTTACTATCTGTTGCAAAGAAAGTGGAGATCCTTCCCATATTAAAGAGATGTGTTTCAGTCAGAAATCTGAGTGAGGCTCCTCCATCATTTATGACTTGAACAAGCAGAAAAGAACTATCGCTACCACTTTCTAAGCTAATGATTCTAATATTGCCACCTTTGCCATCACCTATACCACAATATGTGCCACCACAATTACCAACATCGTTCCCAACTCATGTTCCACTATCCCTGTCAAGACCGCTGCCAATGCCATGCCACTACCACTGTCAACATCATTAACAGCATCATCATCACCTCTGCAACAACCAGTGCCACCAGCTTTGTACCATTCCTGCAAACACGTCTAAAACCTGTTCCACTACCTCTGGTACTCTCTTCCAACATTTCTACTATAAGTAACTTTGTTATCATCTCTGCCAACACCTCTCTGACAATCATAGCCAACACCTCTGCCATCATTTCCCCAACCATTTCTGCCTACACCCTTTGTTAACACCCTTTCTAACACTGCTGCCAATGCTTCTATGATATGTATCACCAACTGCCATCCTCTCTGCCACTATCTTTACCATCACCTCTACTTCCACCTATGCTGCTTTCCTTGCCAACACTTCTACAACAACTTGTGTCATTATCTCTACTTCCACCTCTGCCACCATCCTTGCCAGCACCTCTACAGCAAACTGTGCCATCACCTTTGCCAATAGCCCTGACAATAATAAGGTCTATGTGTACTGTGGAATCAGTGTACCAATCACAGTACTACCCTTGTTGTTTATGAGTGAAGGTGTAGAGTCATTGGGAGTTTTCTGGTTTATCTAAAAAAAAAGTATCTGGTACAAGGGGAGAATTCAGGTGATTAGAGCCAGACCAGCTCTCTGGGGCTGGTTGGGGCTGGTTGCTGAGCCACTAATTAACCAGCTATCTTGTTGACCTGAATATACAACACAGATGATCATAGTATGAGCACTGATCACACACCCTTGATGAAAGACATTCATCTACCAGACATATCAACCTCATTACAACAACATCCTCTGCCCTAAAAACATCTGGGAGTAACATCCTCTGCTCTGGGGAACATAGATTGTGTACATGTGGCTTCCTGTTATACTACCAACACCTCTGCTAACATCCCTACCAATATCTTTACAGCATCCTCTTTCACCATCTCTGTTATCCCTTCTGCCACCACACCTGGCTACATCTTTACAATTACTCCTACCACCACACATCTTTCACTACTGCTGTCGATATCACTGAAAAGAACAAACATATCCTGTGGTTCTTCCTCCCATACTAGGTAAGGGAGCATTGTTTCCCTCCCTTATTAGGGAAGGAGGGTGGTGACTTACTTATCAGCATTCTTGTCAGTATGCTAACGTTGCAAGGAAAAGGAGAAAAAATCTTTTTTACATTGGCTGTAACCTCTGCAATCACTTGTCCCATCTATGCAATTGGATGCAGGCCTTTGCACTTGCTTGTCCCATCTATGCTATTGGGTGTAGGCCAAAATATATTTTGAAAGATTGTTGAATGTGTTTAATGACAGGATGGCAGACGTAGAATATTTGGTTTGGGGAAGTATACGAAATGAGATGGTCACAGAAAGTGATTTGGTGAAGATAGAGATGGTAAAAGGCTTGTATAAGAAAAAAGGTGGCAAGGCAGCTGGAGTGCATGGTATTGCAGTTGAATTTATCAAGAAAGGGATAATTGCAATGTTGATTGGTTGGTTAGGATTTTCAGTATATATATGGATCATGGTGAGGTGCCTGAGGATTGGCAGAATGCATGTATATTGCCAAGGGTGGGTGTTCAAACTGTGGAGGTATAGATTTGCTGTGTGTACCTAAGGAGTCTGTATGGAAAATTGGTGACTGAGAGGGTGAGAGCATGTACAGAGCACCAGACTGGAGAGGAATAATGTGGTTTATGGGTGGTAGAGGGTGTGCAGATCAGGTGTTTGTTTAAAGAAACTAACAATAGCAAATTAGAGTAACACAATGATTTGTATGTGGCATTTATGGATGGGGAGAAAGCACATGATATGGATGACAGAGATGTCTTATGGAATGCCTTACGAATATATGGTGTCAGTGGAAAGCCACTAGAAGCAATGAGAAGTTTTTATCAAGAGTGTAAGGTATGTGTGCAAGCAGCTAGGGGTGGGGGGTGAATGATTCTAGGTTAAGGTGTGTGATGTTGCCTTGGCTGGTCATTTTGTTTATGGATGGGGTGGCGTGGGAGGTAAATGCCAGGATCTTGGAGAAAGGGGCAACTATGTAGAGTGTAAGGAGTATGGGGGTCCTGATGACACAGTGGTGGTGGAGGATTCAAATGAGAAACAGCAGAAGTTGGTTTCTGAGTTTAGGAGAGTGTGCTAAAGGAGGAAGTTGTCAGTAAATGTAAATAAAAGTAGAGCTATAAGGTTTAGCAGAGCAAAAAGACAGGTTAGTTTGAGAGCAAGTTTGAATGGAGAAAATATGGAATAAGTGGGGTGTTTTAGATGACTGGAAGCAGACAAGACAGTGAATGGCACCACGGAAGTGAAAGTTAGTCATACGGTGGGTGAGATGGCAAAGGTTCTGGAAGAATTTAAGAATCTGTGGAAAGAGAGGTTGTTATTTGGGAGGGAAAAAAAAGGGTATATCTGAAGGTATAGTAGTCCCAACAATGTTGTATAGATGCAAGGCATGGGCTATAAATGAAAATGTGTGGAGGAGGGTGGATGTGTTGAAAATGAAATGTTTGAGGACAATATGTGTTATGAGGTGGTTTGATTGAATGAACAGTAAAAGCATGAGAGAGAGGTGTGGTGAAAAGAAGAGTCTGGTTGAGAGAGCTGAAAAGGGTGTGCTGAAATAGTCTGGACATGTGGAATGAAAGAGTGAGGAGAGATGAGATTGACAAAGAGGATGTATGTGTCATAAGTGGAAGGGTCAAGGAGGCGAAGGAGACCAGACTGGAGGTGGAATGATGGAGTGAAAATGAATCTGAGTGCTAGAGGTCTGAAGATGTAGGAGAGTGAAAGACATGTACAGGATAGAGTGAACTGGGGCAATGTGATATACAGGGAACAACATGCTGTTAATGGAGTGAACCAAGGCATATGATGCAGCAAGGGAAAACTCTGGAAAAGACTGTAGGGCCTAATTGTGGATAGGAGGCTGTGGTTTTCTTGTATTACCCATCACAGCTAGAGTGTAGATGTAAGCAAATGAGGCCTTTCATTGTCTGTTCCTGTGCCACCTTACTAGTGCAGCAAACAGTTAGCAAGCATGAAAAAAATATATTTTCATTTACTTATCTCTTTATGGAACCATGAAAGTGGAGCTGAGTCATATGGTGGGTGAGAGGACAAAGGTTCTGGGAAAATTGAAGAATGTGTAGAAAGAATGCGCTACATTCAGTAGCAGGAACAGATGTACTTCTTTGAAGTAAGAAGCTCTCTGACAGGACTGAACTCTGTTCATCAAACTGATGATGGTACAGCTTCACCAAAGGTGACTTTTTTACTCTGTGTAACCTTATATAGGTGGAGTCTAGTAACAACCTAAGTATAAAGGATATGGGAGAAACAATACTTCCCACATATTTCCCACATGTTGTAGAAGGTCACTAAAGGTAGCAGGATCCTTGGGAAAAGAGGAAGAATGGTGTGGAAATATCTTATGGGTGAGAACTAAGGAAGGGGTAACACCAATGCTGTAGGAATTGTGAGAATGTGTAAACATAAGAGAGTGAGCTACACACTACTGTGGGAAGAAATGAAAGTGGATTACAAGAGGGGAGGCAAGTGTTTTGGGAGGAACTGAATGAGTTTTGATGCAAGGGATTGAATTTCCAGTAAAGGGTATGATATGGGGCATGGGATACCTGGTGTTGTCAATAACAAAGGTGAACAGATTGTGAAGTTACGTGCTCAAAAAAGAACTGGTGGTTGGGAATACCTAGTTTAAAAAGAGTGACACACATAAGAATCATTGGGTGAGTAGAAAAGATGGAAAGGGAGCATTAATAGACCATGTACTAATTGACAGGTATGCAAACAAGACTCTTTGATATGAATGTGTTGAGAGGGGCTGCTGGTGAGATGTCTGGTCATTACTTGGTGGAGGCAAGGGTGAAGGTTTGTAAAGGTTTTATATGGGTGGGAAGTGGGTTGTAAAAGTGAGTTAGCTTGGAAAAGAAGCATGTGAGAAGAGATACCAAGGAAGACTGAGTGTAAATGGCAAAAGGTAAGAGCTAGGGGACTGGGTAAGGAATGGGAGGTTTTAAGGGAAGCACTGTTTACAAGTGCGAGAGAAGTGTATGGTATGCAGAAGGTAGGAGGTGGACAACTGAGAAAGGGTAGTGAATGGTGGGATGAGGAAGTTAAGTTGCTAATGATAGAGGAAGAGAAATGTATGGACACAGAAGGAGTTCAAGTGATTTTGAGATGTACAAAGAATGCAGCAGGAGGTCAAGAAGGTACAATAGCTGAAAAAGAAGGCAAATGAGAATTGGGGAGAGAAAGTATTAGCAAGCTTTGCACAGTGGCAGTATCGGAACCAATGAGGTATGAGATGCTGCTACTGTGAAAAGCAAAAAAGCTTAAAATTGGGGAAAGTTGTTAAGTTTCAGTACCTCAAGGGGATACTCTAGCTTTACTAGAGTATCCAAGTCTCAGCCCGCCTTCTCATGGTGACTTTGTTAGTACACCCCTTAGGAGTGGAACTAAAGGGGGCAATTAGGGAAATCCTTTTGAATTTAGACAAACACTTGAGGTGTGCTCTCACTTTTTAGTTTTTTGACAGTTTTGGAGCCTCTCTGTCTCAGAAAACACTGTGCTGGAGTTGCCTTCTGTCAGTGACCTGTCAAAGGTGAGGCACAAAAGGCTAAGTAGTGACACTGGAGTCTACCAGTCATGTCAAGGATTGAGACAGATGATCGATTGAGGGTGATGGCACTGAATGTGAATGGAATGATTGGTGAGAGTAAAAGGAGAGATCTTGTGGAGAGGTTTAAAAGTTGTAGCTTGGATGTACTAGGGATTGGGGAAACTCATATCCTTGGGCTGGGTGTATGGAGTGAAAATGGAAATGATGAATGTATATAATAGGAGGGCATGAAAAAAGGTGTGGTACAGACGGGAAGGAATAAGTGAAAATTATCAGGGAAGGGGAAAAGAAGGATGTGCAATTCTGCTATCCCCAAGAGTGTGGGAGGGTGTTACAGAGCATGGATGGAATGGATCAAGAATAGTGTGGGTGAAAGGAAAGACTGGGATTATGATGTATGCATGGCTATGTGGATATGCACCTGTGAATATGAAGACTGTATGAGGTAAGGATGAAATGAAGCTTTACTGAAGAAATTTGAATGACTGTACTGTATGAATGGTTTCGAAAATGGAAGAAACGTGGTTGTATTTGGTGATATGAATGCAAAAGTGGGATGTGATGAAATTCGTGAGATTGTTGGTAAATGGAAAGTGCCTGGAGTAAATTAGAATGGAAGTTATCTTAAGGATATTTTTGCTGAGGAGTTTATTCCTTGCAAACACCTTTTTTCAGCACAAGATGATCCACAGACATATATGGATGAGGAATGATTGACTATGTGGCAGTGGATGAAAGACTGAGAAAGGCTGTGCTAGATGCTAGAGTTGTGAGAGGATTCTCTAGAGACTGACCATTTCGCAGTTCTTGTGGGGATGAGGATCAGGGAGAAGTGGAGGTCTGGTGTAAGGAGGAATGGATAGGTAAACTGTTGGTAAGTGAGAATATGAATCAGAAAAAATGCAGGGAAGAGTATGAGAGGAAGATAGCTGAAAGCTTAGTTGGAAGTACAGTGAAAGTAGGGATGCAGTCATGTGTGAATGAGGTGTTTAAGATGTTTAGAGAAATACTATTAAAGGTTGTAGAATTAGTGGTTGGTTACAAGGACATGAGATATAGGAATAAAAAGAGCAGTGCAAAGTGGACAGATGAGATTATAAATCCTGTTGGCGAGAAGAAAAAGGCATATGGTAGATTGCTCGATAGGAATGTACGAGTGGAAGTTCATCAAAGGAGGAGGGAAGAATATGTCATATGTAAGTAGAATGTTAAGAAGCTGATAGGGGAAAGCAAGGAAAGAGAAGATGAATAATTTGGAAGAAAGTTAAGTGAACAGTTTCAGGATAATAAGAAACTAAACTGGAAGGAGAGGAAAAAGGAAAGAGGTGGATGTAAGAGTAGAAATGTTAATGTGAGAAGTAAGGAAGGGGGAGTTGCTGAATGAAAAGGAGGAGGTGAAAGGAAGATAGAAAGATTCTGATGAATATGGGAGAAGGGGAAGCTGCAGTTGTTACATGAATGGTTATGGAGGATGGATGGAAATGGATACAAGTGCAAGGGCCTAAAGCACCAAGGGAGTTAAGGATGGCAATAATGAGGCTGAAGGTAGGAAAGACACCTGGAGTGGATGGGATTATGGCTGAAATGCTGAAGTAATGGGTGAGAAAGTGTAATAGAGTGGATGAATCTGATATGTAATTTAGCTTGGAAACAGAATGTTGTGCCTGAGGACATGGGTTATAGCTATTGTTCCTTTATTCAGAGGAAAACATGCTAAGCATGTATATAGCAATTATAGGAGAATAAGTCTATTAAATATATTTGGAAAAGTGTATGCAAGAATGTTAATTTAGTGTGATGCAAGTGACTGAATGCAGAATAAGTGAAGAGCAAGGGGGTTTTAGAAAAGGGGGTTGTGTGGATTAGCTTTTCTGGTAAAGATGACTGTGGAAAAGTATTTAGCAAAAGGTAAGAAGTTGTATGCAGCTTTTATGGATCTGGAGAAAGTGTATGACTGTTGAGTAGAATGCTTTCTGGGATATGTTAAGGATATATGATATAGGGGCACAACTGCTGGATGATGTGAAAGCCTCCTATAGAGGAGCAAATGCATGTGTAAGAGTGGATGGAGAGTTGAGCAAAAGTTTTGGGATACATGTAAGTGTGAGGCAGGGCTGTGTGATGTCACTGTGGCTTTTTAATATATATATATATTATCCCTGGGGATAGGGGAGAAAGAATACTTCCCACGTATTCCATTCGTGTCGTAAAAGGCGACTAAAAGGGGTGGGAGCGGGGGGCTGGAAATCCTCCCCTCCTGTTTTCACTTTTCCAAAA
>JAUUDW010644903.1:0-10810 GCA_032361385.1 Panulirus guttatus
ATAGTCTGGAAATCCTTACAGGCGAATAAACTCGAGAACATTCCTTTCTATATTTACCAGAGCTCTGTTGGGCCTTACAATGGCAGGAGTCAAGTGTTGGAGATACAGCAACGGTTTAATATCATAACAACTATACACTATGTTGGGTCACTCGGTAAGATGTCTAACAACCTTGTTAAAGCTTTATAGGTTGTTTGATATATACATAAACACAAGTGTACAATTCAGAGTAAGGAAATTCCATACTCTTGCTAAAGGCACACTTTGCCTTATTCTATGGTTGTGGGCTCTCAGTTAATCGGTTAAATGTGGTATCTAAAGCCGCCATCGCCTCAACATTCTCTCCTCTCCCTCCTCCCAAGAAAAATATACAGCGATTTGTTTTATGTCTCCCAAGTCTCAGCGCATCACAAAGTTACGAAGTTCCCTGCTGGACGTGTCTGATTTCTGTTTGAGTGTCTCATCTGGGAGTCATACTTCACGGAAATGTCTCAGGTGGTGAGACTGTCGAGATGAATCTTCACTCACAAACCGATCTCGTAACAGTGCAATGTTGCGTGATGTGGCAATCATGAGAAAGCTGTCTAACACCAGATAACGGAATCAGTATGCAAAAACAGACGTCTGTGTAACATTACCCAGTCAGGAATAGTACGTTCAGGCAATAATAAAAATACAAACAATTCAGCAAGGGAGACCAGCACGTACATCCCTGATCTCTCAAATCTTCAGTAAACACCGCAGCATTCTCGGCCCCCCGGCAGCCAGAGCCCTCGGTGAATACCTACGTCTCGACTGTCCACGACTTTCCCAGCCAAACAAGAAGCAACGGCAGCAGGTGATTCCAAGGAAGCCTCGCTAAGTCCTCATATACAACATTAAGTCTGAAAGCCGCAGCATGCAAATGCCGGGGCTTCCGGCCACACTCCTGCAACCAAGACCATAATGCAGCCAGCCAGTGGCCTTGGTGCATACTGGGCAACGTTGGCTGGACACCCTCCTGCCGGTGCAGGACCTGGCTGTTGCCTCCTACAAGAGGTTCGAATCCTTGCTAAGATCCTTCGCGTTTGTACCTCTTACGGTAACAGGCCAGGATCCTTGCATGTATTAGTTATCATAGCAGGTGGGTATATCCTGACGGCAACCTCTCCAGGTGCTTTCCCCCGTAGCTACATGGTGTCTCTCAAAGGATCTTGTTCCTAGTAATGGCACTCCTTGTAGAAGACGCAAAGTTATGTAACACCGCTCGAAGCGCATCCAGAGGCGCAATAAAATATTCCAGACGAAGTGTCCTCCATGATGAAATGCATGACCTTTGGACTGACCTTTAAGGATCAGGTTAAAGGCCACGGAGCCATTGCCCTGAATCAAATTATTGTTTCGCGTCTTAACTCGAACCTTTCCCTGGTTCAGTGGTGATCGGACCAACCTTAGTGCCTCCCATACATCAGTATCAACAACTATTCCCCGTGACCACAACCTAGTGCTGCACTTGTCCTTTTCGTCTTCCTATCGAGACCTTTTTGAACCTTTTTTTCTTGTTCTTCGTTAACTCTTTTGTTATAAACACTCTTTTGCAACCTATACATGCAAGTTTCATTTTCGCACTTGACATGATTCCCATAATGCTTTCAAACTGCTCAACTGCAGCACGTTTTTCGGTCTACGAGTTCTTTCTCGGTCTCTTGCGTCTCTTAGGGCGTTTTAACTGGCTATACTTTTCCGGTATCCTCCAGAGGCCCCAAAGTCTCTCGTACCATATCTCCTATGCAACAACATGGGCTAACTCAACTTCACTCAAGTTATCCTTAAAGATAATTAAGGCTCCAAATATCCAGGCAGCTTTCTCTTTCTTTTTAGTCTGTGTTCGCCATCCTCCACTCCTCACCCTCAATGATACAGTCCCAAATACCAAAGGCGGAGGCTTTTCAACTTCTCCCAGATGAGACTGTCTATTCAAGGAATGGTAGTGCTCATGTCCCGATATGCCGATGAACGTTGTTACATTGGCAAGGAATAATTCTATCCGGCTACGGTTATAATGAAAACTTCATATCAAGCGCATTAACCACGTTCTTATGCACTTTGGCCCTGCTCACTCCCCACTGGCCTGAAACCAAAATATCCCTAGTGACTCACATCATCAATCTCTCGCACTTTACCTCAGCCTCTCTTCCTGTACCAACTACTGCAACGTGATGCTTCCTTCCACACTACGAGTGTTTAGAAATCTACGTAACGTTCCTGTCACTTCTTCAGCCCTACTTCAACTACGATGATCCAGGTGAAGTCCTATCCTAGTGTATCTGTTTTGTCATAAGTGTTTATGCATGTCATAAAAGTCTAATACACTTACTTCTCTTAATATTTTGGATCATCAACGTCTTTATGCCTTCCTGCCACATGATAAAAAGTTACATATATCTAAGCATGTTTCTGACACTCTGTCGCTCCGTCCATTTAGTGATCCTCAGCACATGCTGTCCTACGAGTCCTACGCACTTCACTTACACTGCCACTTGTTACTTTCCATTTCTTCTTAACAACTATGGCGCTTCCCAATCATGTCCATTGGTTGGATACACCATGCTTTTCCGTATAATTTCTAGAGTCACTTACACCTTCTAGGCTGTTTCCCACAAATCTATCGCGGTAACACACACATTCTTAGTCTTGAACTATTCCGGACACTTCTATTGATTTCTCTGCTTCAAGAATATAACTACAGTCCTGCAGATGTCATGAGGTAATTCGATGACGACACGCCTTTACCTTCAGTTACCGTGGCCATCCAAACAAGGTAATATACTATCTGTCTTTCAGTTCTGTTAAAGATACGTTCCTGCCGCTCTGCCACTGCAAGTTTCCGGGAACCCACTCTTCCAGCAATACCGTAAGCCAGTGAGACCCATTCCGCTAACACCCAGTAAGCTCCTCGCCCTCCCCAGGAGCCATGGGGACGGGGGAGGGTGCGCGGAGTAGGGAGCGGCGGCGGCGGCTGTGCGCCCGGTCCCACGGGAGTCAGGACAAACTGGGTATCTTCAAGGCGGACGCTGCACTCCTTCAGGCCTGTCTCACTCCTCATGTCCTCCTTACCTCACACTCCCTTGCCCCTGTCCCTCACCTCAGCGTTCTCCACCTCATACTGCTCCCTGCCTCACTGTTCTCCACTCATATTCAACCCTGTTCTTCACCCTAGACCACCACTCCACCTCACTTATCCTCACTCGTCCTCATTTCACGCCTTTAACCTCATCCTCGTCCCAAACCAACACGTCCTCACTCTTGCTCCTCATGCTTCCACCCTCCACTGTACACCCGCTCACCACTGTCTCTTCCCTCACACACCCTCACCTCACAACTCCTTCGCAATTGCCCCTCTCACTCCACATCCCCCTCTCACCAACGCCTCTCCACTCATACCCCCTCACGATCGCCCATCAACCTCATGCCTCCTGACCTTGAGAGTCCGTACTTGAGGCGTCCTGGCCGATGGCGTCTTATCCTCCACTCACCAATACGTCTTCCAACGATTTTTGAATTTACCTCCAGACGATTCTTCGAAATCGTCGAGAGACTTTTACTCTCGTGACTCACTTCGGCCATAAAAACGCATGTACGGTTGGATAAACTGTGGGAGTCTCTGCTACAGTGGGGATGGCTGTAACGTGATACTCACGCGAGTTGATGTATTGCAAGGACTAAAAATCACTGAACACAAACAGAGGCTGCTGAAGGGTCACTTAGTCTGCATTAACGGTACGCTGATTTGTGCTGTGGAGAATCGGGGAGAATTCATCAGTGGCCAGCCATCATGCAAAAGATGCTTCTGTGTTAACATGCCTATGTCTTTGGATCCACACGTTTCTCGGTCTCCTGCATCTATCAAGGGGTCTCTTTAAGCAATGTCTCGTTCAGATATATTACTTTCATGCTTTTGGTATATTTATCTTTGTGTTAGCTGAGACTAATCTTTGCACTCCGAAGGGGCAGCATAATTCTAAACACAACGAAGCATAATTACGGGAAAGGGATAAACATGATCCATACATCTAATTCCTAAAACTGAACGTCTCTTTTTTTTTCTCAATGAAAAATATTCACAAGACACGAATGAAGCTAGTTACTTCAACACGCTGATGAGACACACTGAGCATTCTCGTCCAAGTCGTGTCAAACCAGAAAATACCAGTGGAAGGTCTTCGTCCAGGGGATGCACCATACACTAGTGCCAGCGAGGGGAGGACCCAGCCTCCGGAACAGAGCATCTGGTGATCCTCGTTGAAATAAATATACCGGAGAGGCGGCACTGCAGCGGTGAGATAGCAGGTGCCGTGCCCCTGATCTAAGGGCGGGAGGGTGGCTCTGACGGTGATTTAGAGGGGAAGGAGGGAGGGTCGCATCCTGATATAAGGACAGGAGGGAGGAGGCTCGCCTCCTGATACACGGGGGAGGAAGGAACCGTTTCTGATATAAGGGCAGGAGGGAACCTCTGCTCCTGCTTTAAGGAGAGAAGGAGAGTTCTGTCTGGGTCACAGGGGGAAGGGACGCTGTGCTCATGCATAATTTTTTTCACAGTGTGAACTCTCCTCGGCGCAAATCCCAACCTAAGATGAGACATCCCAACAGTCTGAACTCTTCCAAATATTGGCCTTAAAAAATAATTTGTTCAAGTCAAGTCCAAAGACATAATAAGTAATTATGGACATAATAACAGCAAGTCTCATGCAATCACACTTAAAAATTTGTTAAATTACGTAAAACAAGGGATATGGAAAAATAGTCTTATGGGATGGTCAGAGCTTCTGGTGTGACCCACATAGTGTGTAGCCCACACAGCCATGCTCACTGCGGCCACCACAGTGTTGAAAGTGTGGCGAGCAGAGAGTAAATACGGCAGACAACACAGAGTAAATAAAGCGGCCAGCATAAAGCAAACAGTGTGGCCAACACTAAGTGAGAAATAGCATGGGTGTGCCTGGGCGATGGGAAGTAGGGCCGGCGGAATGGATACGTCATTAGTCAGTGTGACAGGGCGGCCAGGGCCAGCCGCTGCCGCTGCTGTCACGCCACGCTCACTGCATCACACTATCAACTGCCTTAACCCTATTGATAATGTCCCACTATCCCGGCACAATCAGGTTCAACCAATCAATCCTTTAACAGTGTGGGTGACGGGTTTGTACAAAACAAAGGTGTAGGCAAGCAAGGAGCGTCCCGTAGGAACGACACGTGGATAAAGTGTTTTTGTTTTAGTTTTGGTGAAGGTCACGTAACCGGGGAGGCAATCATATGGTGGGTGTAATATATCGACAGGGGAAGGGTGACGGGTGGGGCGCCCTGTGTGTTCTGCAACACCACACCATTTGCCTCATTCTACTTCTGCTACCACAACTCACTCACGCCGGCGATACTACTCAGGAACCTGCCTCCAGCTCCTCTTCTCTACTCCGCTACATTCCCGACATCATTAGAACAGGACCTAATTCTCCCCGCTACAGCAGTTGCCCTCGAACTTGTCGTATTTTGCTGTCTGTGACATCACGCCAGAACTATAGAATGGTCCGCTGTGTCCCTTGTTATCTACGTCACCAGCCACCCACGGCATCAGGACCTGCCTGCCGCCCCGGCCGGAGCACAAGAGGCTGACCATGATGAAGTAAAGAATGGCGATTCTTGAATACCAACCAAGGCTCTCCTGCCACACGGCGGCCTCGCGTTGGAACGAGAGACTCTCAGACACAGCTGCCGCCCTCCAGACCTCATGCCAGCCAGAGGAGGGCAAGAAAGTTTCTTACGTCGCAAACTGGAAGACAAAGTCGAACTGGGAACCATGGATAAGAAAAGGTAAGAGAAAAGTTGAAGATACAAAGAGATAAGAAAGTTTGTGTGATAGTTATTGGAAGATAAGGTCAAGCTGGAGATAACGGTGGAAAAAGATTATAACAAAGACTGTTAAACAGAATTAAACGAGAAGGGCAAAACAACGGAATGAAACAGGACTGTGAGAACATGAAACGGCGAAGATTTAAGCAGATGGTAAAAGCGGAATCATATGCAAAAAAAGAACATACCGAAATTAGGAAAGAGGTATTTTATAGATATGAGTATTAAGCAAGGTTCAGGCTTCCATCTAAGCCAAACAGCGTAGCCGCAAGCGTAACTTTATACTGAGCAGGCATTACCTCTAGTCCCAAATCTGTCTTGGTCGCTGTTAGCATTCGACCACTTATTTTCGGGCTATTGTCTCAGAAGTAACACGGATTCGCTATTGGCAGTAGGAATAGTTGTAGAGGAAGTTGTAACAATAGTAATGGAAGAAGTACTAAAAAGAAAACAGGGAGAAACAACATCTGCAGAACACTTTATGACCAACTGCGTAATAGGAACGCTTTCTGAACATACAGAGAACTTTTTCTGAACAGCTACAAGTGGAGAGCATTTTCTGAACAGCAACATGAGGGCAACACTCTCCAGACAAGATGTGGAGGGCATTTTCAGAGAAAACTACATGTGGAGAACACTTTCTGAACAACTACGGGTGAGGAACACGTTCTGAGATTTCAAACGTCGCTTTTAATAGATACAGTTACTTTAATAATTCTCTCAATTAATATCACCTATACTAAACACCGCTCTCCCTGTGAGGCCATAAAGAAAAAATCTCGTATAAACCACTTACTGGAAGCGAGACAAGTGGGAGGTGAGAGGCCATTAGGAGTGTAAACTTAGTGTCACCAGGTGCGGAGGGAGAGGTCGACTAGGAAAGGTCACGGGGCCAACACGCGCTTCCACCCCTTGCCGTCCTAATTAGCCAGGTGGCGCCTTCCCCTACCTGTTAAATCCTCCTATAATCAGGATGAATGACTCAGATCTGCAGCAAACATAACAATACTTGACAATGGTGACAAAACAGAGAAGAAGGAGAGATGTTAATGCATTCTTTTGTCTAAAGACATAAAGAAGGGAATCTGTGAAGAAGAGTAATCGTCTTACATTGTTTGTTGATGCTGTTCAAACAAACAAACAAATAAACATTAGTACCTCACAAACCAATATGATATGGCTATTTCACTTTCCCTATAAATGTATCAACTTGTAATAATAAGAATAGGACGTATGGCATCTATACAGCGTACGGTTCAAAGAAAGTACAATCCCAGAATAGCTCTACTGTCAAATAACAGCTAGGCTGACAGAGGTTCTGCAAAAGGACATGGAAATCTATCATCCGAGGCGCATGGAATATGGCAGTCAGAAGAACAGGGGGAAGTCATACCTCTTGAAAAATCTCTGAGAGCAGAAACTGGAGTGGAGGGCTCTTGCCTGTGTTTACACTCTGCTGGTCCCATGACTGATCACGGCAGATGCACGCCTTCCCCACACCTACGCCTGAAACACCCCCACGAGTGGACATAAGGTGCCACTGATGCTACAAAAACAACAACCTAAGAGAGTTTACCACCAGTTATAACGTCACATATGTCTACAACAGTTGTGTGTTCGGTGTCAACATCTCCCAATTCCTAGCTCCAACCTGAAAGATGTGGCGCAGAGATAATTTCGCGCGCGTATACTCGCAAAACGAACATGTATTGATGGAATCTGCGCTCTTAACACTGGCTGGACTATAATCATATCGACACAGATTTAACGGCTTCGGTATAAATGACTGAGGTGTTTGGGTCAGTAGCACAGCGAAGGATAATCGTTTCCTCTCGAACACAAGACATTCAAAGACCTCACCAGCATCATGGCCCCATGAGAATCATCTAAAAAAAAATAGTCTTGAGAATCCCGACAATAAAAGATTCTAAGATCAGGATAGAAAAAAAAAAGTTAACATCCTTATGGTTCCCGTGAACACAGGTCAGACGTGGTCACTCACGGGAAGTGGTGGAAAAAAAAAATACCGAGACCACATGTTCTAGAGTTTAAACACGGTGGCCGGGCCTGCGGCTGCGGCAGGAAGAGGAGCAGGGGCGAAAAGGGTGGAAAAAAAAACTTCGGGGCGAGTGAGAAAGGAGCAATGGAGTGGGCTGTGAAGGGATGTGATATGAGGGAAGAAAGCTGGAGAGGAAGAGAAGGCATTCCCTCCCTCCCTCCTCTGTCTCTCTATATTGTCCACATCTTCCCTCGGCTTCGCCATATCCGCTCCCCATTTCCCACTCCCTCTGGCTTAATCTTGTTTACAGCCTCCCAGGAGCTTGCCTCTACAATGTTATATAAAAGGAACCCGTGTTGCGGGAGTGTGGGACTCACGCTACCACCCTCCTGCCTCGCCGCC
The DNA here is from genome assembly GCA_032361385.1 of Panulirus guttatus. Taxonomy (NCBI): domain Eukaryota; kingdom Metazoa; phylum Arthropoda; class Malacostraca; order Decapoda; family Palinuridae; genus Panulirus; species Panulirus guttatus. Next base: position 8,288 of record JAUUDW010644903.1, read on the forward strand.
TTGATCCACAGCTTTCCTCTAGAGGACCGTCTGCCTGGCCGTCTTGCTGTGAGCTGGACCAATGCTTGTACGGCTGATGCAGTAACACAGCGAGAATGGCTACAGTAGCAGCACGGAAAGAGGGTTTAGCAACACTGACCATTAAAGAAGAATGATTACTATATTGAACAAGGCTCTATAACTGGAACCACCGTGTGTTTCATACGTAAAACAAACCCCTACACACCTATCAAGTTGGAAGACATAAATGAAAGTTACAAAAGTCTGGAGTTTCCGTTACTGTCTGTCGAGAGCCCGCTGTCATCAAAACAAGCACGCGAACCGAATGTTTTATTCAGTACCCAACATTTCCACCTCCCCTTGAAATACACTTGCGGAGAAGTTTAACAAAATTATCCATAACTTTTGTACAAGTTCCACGTTGTTACACCTCCGACAGCATGAGTGATGCGGTCTCGTATCTCCTGCAGATGTGTGTCGAAATAAAAAACTCTATCCTGATAAAAATAAAAATGGAATTAGACTGGGTACCTTCGACTTGACCACCCTGTTTTGAAGAGTCCAAATGACAGTACTTATACAGTGTGTGAAGATAAGGCTACGGCTGTAGTCATGACACCAAGACGCACCGTGGAATACATAATACTGACCACGTTACGGTGAGGGTGACTGATAGCGTTTAGGGAACAGTGGCAAGACATCACGACGGGCAGCGCTGCTGAAGAACACGAAGTGACAATCATGGCAGTGATCAGTAAATGTCACTGTGGCACGCATGAGACTGTAGCCAGTCAACCAGCACAAGGCAACGAGGCCGGTCAATCTGCCTGTCTGGTAGAAGTTGGCCTGATACATCTGGTTTGGCAAACTGGACTCGTGCTGACACGCCTGGTCTACACGCATGATGTGAAACGCTTGGCGTTACACCTGTTTAGCACGCGTGGTCTGGCGCTCCGGCTTGACACACCTGGACTGGCACCCTAGCCTGACATACCTGGTGTGTCACATCTGTCATGACACTTGTTGTACCGTGTGATCGCATACCGGACGACAATTTATGTGCCATAACCTAAAAAAAAAAATAGATTTACCTTTGATAAACAACAGTAAGAAAGCTTAATCAACTACCACACTGAACCGACAAAGTTCTTTTCCCTGCGATAAGACATGAATGCTTTTTTCTATCCATATGTAATACATTCCACTACATTAAGAACACATATAAACTGTCACACTGTCAGCAAACTTTTAAACTGACTGCTTATTAAACACACATCAACAGAAATTCCACATGTAATTTGATTCCTGTGTACAATAGTACAGTTTGGGATCTCACTCGCCCGTCATGTCGCCTGAGTGTATGAAAAGAGATATGTGTTCTTATGCAACCACACATACACACACACAAAAAAAAAACAGACAGACAGACACAGACACAGACATACACAGACACAGACTCACACACACACACAAAGCGCCTCTGAAAGTGTCCCGTGCACCAACATTTTTACCTTTCCTTTTATTAAATTACCTCCGTGAGCCCTCGCCGCGTCCCCCTCAGCAGACCCTTCCCTGTACATTGCACCAACAATATTTCACTCCATTACCGCCGGAGAACCACGCCAGGCACTGAATCATAGAGGCGAGGCACCACAACCCACGGTCGTCAGAGAACGGGACGCGGCAGTCGGAAGGAAAATCAGTTTGGCGTAACAAAACCGACCACAAATCTCTGTTGATTATCAAGTGGGATGAGTTTATGTCCCCCTGGCGGGAGGCGCTGCACAATGTGTCTACCTTGCACAGGTGCGCGGGTGGGATATACGTGTGTCGTTAGGTATACACTGAGGCTCTAAAACCTACAGTGTTTCGGACTGGAATCTTAGGGCTTCTGAGCATTCTGAAGGCTGAACAGCCCACAGCAGGCAAGCCCTTACGTGATGGCCTTGAAGGTACATATGTGTCATTGTCTACCTATTTCTACTGTACAGGGAAGGAGTTCTGCACTTGCGGAGCCCCATCTCCTGGGCATTCTGTAAGGTCACGCACAACTTCCTAAGTTTCTATAAGCTGTCTGCATTAACAATGCCCCCAGTCATTTTATTCCATTCATCTACCAAGCTTATACGTTAACAGTAGTTCTTCACATCTTTCTTAACAAGTGTGGTTCTTCAGTTCATGTTATGCCCTCTGGCTGTTCTAGCCCCGCACTCTCTCGAAGAACTGTTCACTGCCTACGTCAAGGATGATTCAATAATCTAATGTGAGAGAGAGAGAGAGAGAGAGAGAGAGAGAGAGAGAGAGAGAGAGAGAGAGAGAGAGAGAGAGAGAGTATGCGTGTCTTCGCGGCTTGAATTTCTATCCATTTGCCACCAGCTGATCCTGGTGTATGTGTACCTTTTAATTTCAAGTGTCTTCATAGAGGTACACACGAGCACTCATATTTCCGGCAACTTAATAAATCTATTCACAACAAGTAATCAGACTAATACCCCAAGCCACACTCTGACAATGGCAGGCCCC
>JAUUDW010644914.1:0-10810 GCA_032361385.1 Panulirus guttatus
ACAGGGCTCCATGGCTGTAGAACTAGCTCATACTGCAAAAAAAAGATGAAAATAGGCAAGAGTACACAGACAGACAGATGAAAAAAATCAGAGAGACAAATGGATAAAGAAACAGACAGACACTATTCATAGTGAACAAACTGAATGAATATCAAATGACTATTAATGAAAGTAGTAGGAACACCATTCTTATTCTTATGAACAACAGACAAATAAAGCAAAGAAAGTGTCATATATGATGAAAATAGATACAGTCAGCATGATGCATTAACACAGGCTAAGCTTAGCTCTTTCAACCACTGATTTAATCAATTTTAAACTTTTGTAAAATCAATGTAAAATATATTAAAATAAATCTTATTTTTGATTGACAATTACAGTGATAATTATAATATGAAGAAATGGCCTCATTCACTCACATTCATTTTCTAGTTGCCATACGTAATGTACCAAAACCAGAGACCCTTATCCATAGCCAAGCCCCACAGACATTGAGGCTTTTCCTTGCCTGCCTCATTACCTCATATCCTTGGTTAGGCCCATTGACAGCATGATACTCTTGTATACCACATTGCTCCAGTTCACCCTCCCCGTGGTTCACTTTAGCTTGCACGGTTCCATCTGCAACCATGTCCATTCCTCACTAATGAAAACATTCCACTTCCTCCAGGTTCTGTCCATTGAAACTCACACTTAAGCTGTGGAGTTTCTTTCCCCTGCTAAACCTCATAGCCTGACTTTTATTCTCATTAACTTTCAACCTCCTTCTTTCACACACTCATACACTCTCCCAGATGCACACACCAGCTTCGTGTAGTTTCTTGCTACCACTAGAGCCCTGTCATCTGCAAATAGCAACTGACTCACCGGCTAGGCTCCTTCATCCTTAACATACTGCAGACTAAACCCTTTCTCCAAGACCCTCACATTTGCCTCCTTCATCACCCCACCCACAAAGATATTAGATGGTCATGATGATATTACACACCCTCGATACAGACTCGCCTTTACCTGGAACAACACCCTCGTCTCTTGCTGCTCATACATGACTTATTTTCGTAGTAAATACTCCTTTCTGTTTTTAGTGACTTTCATTCTACACTATACATACATAGCTCCTTCCACAATCATACACTATCATACACTATCTCCAGATCCATAAATGCCATATAGAAATTTCTTTCTTTCACATAAGTATTTCTCAGACAAAGTCCACAAAGCAAGTGTCTAGTCTACATATCCTCTACCACCCCTAAAAGCAACATTGGTCCTTCCCATTATGATGTTATGTGCATGCAACCACTCTCTCAGTTACCACTCTCCCATATAACTTACCAAATATAGCCAAAAGACTTGTACTTCTGATAATTTAAGCATTCAGTTTTGTCCACCTTGCCTTTACACAATGTCGCTGTATAGGCATTCCATCAGTCCTTAGATGTTTCCCCTTTAGCTATTATACACTGAATACACTGAAAATCAACAATATTGTCAATTCTTGAGATTTTCAGCTGCAATCCCATCCATTCCTGCTGCTTTACTGCACTTTGTCTTATGCAAAGATTTCACATCCTCTTCTCTTTTCTCAAAACCATTTGCCTTGACTCTCTCGTTCCACATACTTCCACAGCTCACCTAAACAACCCACATCTGCCACTGTATTATCTAACACATTCAACAATTTATCAAAATACTCACTCCATCTTCTGTTTACTTCCTTCCAGTTACCACTTTCCCATATACTCCCCTCACTGATGCTTCGATCTGTTCTCTTGTTTTCCTCACTGTTCACCTCCTTTCAAGACATTTTTCTTATTCTCCCTCAAGTTCGCCAACACTCTCTCACCTCATCTCTCATTTACTCTCATTTTCAGCCTTTGCTTCTTTCTCTTGACCTCTTGCTGCTTACTCTTGTACATTCCCAGTTACTTGTACTCCTTCCCTACAGGTATTATCCTTGCACCTCTCTTTTCTCTTTCACTGGCAACTTACTGCTTTATCCCACCACTCACTACCTTATCTCATATGGCCACTTCCTTCCACATGCCGCAAACTTCACCTCCACAAGTAATCATTCCTTCCCTAAAAATCTTCCATTCCTTACCCAATATGCTAGTTTTGTGTAAGTTTATTTTATGCCATTCTTCCCCCAAGCTCTCCTAGTTTCTGTGCACACAAGCCTCTTTTCTAAGCTTACCCTTTTTCCACCCATGTCCTTTTCTCTTTTCCTAAACCAACTACAACCTTTCCCACACTCACTTCCACCAGGAAGTGATCAAACATCCAACCAGTTAGCCCTTCCCAACACATTTAAATTCTAGAGTCTTTCCTTTGTATGCCTATCAGATTGATGCATAATCCAATAAATCCTATTGTCTGAACCCCCTTCACCCCATATACTTTTGTCTGTCTCTTTTTTCAGTCTAAATATTCCCACTGACTAGTCCTTTTCCATTATACAGGGGATCCTGGCATAACATATTAGATGCATTCCTGAAAATTCTTACCTTAAGTGAAGCTGCTTTAAACGAAACCAACTTTATCATAAACTTGATATCAAAAAAAGAGGATACGTTCCTAGGAGGGAATAAATCTGGTTATACCTCTCACATATGCAGTTTTGTATTTTATTCATCTTGGATATATTAAAGATTATTATGACATAACATAAAAGTACTTTACTGATGTCGATAGAACTTCGTCCACTCACATACCGCGTCAACACACCCAGTTTTAAGTCAAGATTCACAGTTTTTTCTGTTTTTATTTTTTCTTGTCATTGGCATACCTACTAGATGCTAGGCAATTCTTAATCATTTTAGCAGGCCTGTAAGGTTTAAACAAAGCAAATCTTTGATACTTAGCTCAAACTCAACAGGTGGAGGAGAAGCACAAGAGGACTGAAGCATCAGTAGTTTGTTTACATCAAATCCAGATGCATGGGCAGATGAACACTATGTTGGATAGACGAGTGCTACAGCGTTTACACTTGTACGTAATTTAAAAGGTTAAGCATTTTAATGTACCTTCATAAAAGGAAGTACCTATTTATTAGTCTCTTACTTTCATGACTTATAGAAAAGCGTGTGGTGCACATTAATGTTAATTAAGTTCCAGTCTTGCACAGTGTTATGAAAATTATGTGCAGTAGTTTTACATGAATTTTTTAGTTTAGTACACTAGTTTACACCAGAAAATATGGCAACAATATGCACAAGGCATTGTGGGTATAGTGAATCAGAACATACTGCCTGTGTAAGTATTACCATGAACTGTACAGAATTCAGTGAACTATGTATCAATAATGTATTTGTAATACATTTGGTTGTGAGAAAAGTGGGATGGGAAGTGCATAAAACATATCGTAATTGACGTAATATTAATACAGGCCTGGAGGGGGAGCAACATTACTCTATTGCCGTGGGATAGAAATTATTAATTCATCAGTCATTTTTGATTTTATGACATACATAAAATTGAATCTACTTAGAACTGTTCTCTAGAATCTACTGTAAAACTCCACAGGCTGATAACCATTTTTTTTCACACTAAATACCCCATAGCACCCCAGTTATATCCTCATTACCTATCTATCTGTAAGGAAATATAATGTAATGCTGTAAGCTTGGAGGAACTTGCATATTATTTAGTTAGTTATAAACAGCTAGGTAGCGATTGTAGTGCATAAGAAAGTGGGGAAAAAATGAGAGCATGAGCAGATAGTGACACTATAGATGTATATCACTGAACATAAACAGATAATATAGTTAACCATCAATACTAAAACAATCAAATGAAACTGATGGTAAGTACATCATTTTCATTCATTCATTTAGAAGTGCTTCTAAAAGTAAAAACAGAAAACAGAGCATTACATTTGATAATCATAAATTGGATTTGGTATCTGTAACTAATGAGATTGATGAAGTTTAGATTCTGTATGAATCATTGACTTTAAAAGATTATGTTTAAATGTATTTGTTTAAAAGGTTATATCTGAACAACTTATTTAGTTGTGTTTAAATATTTAGGTCTATTTAATGGAGGAAAATAAATGTTTGTGATAAGAAGAACGATGTTATATGGATACAAGGCATGGGGTATAGACAAGGCTATGCAGAGGAGGGTAGATGTTTTGGAAATCATATGTTTGAGGACAGTATGTGGTATAAGGTGGTTTGATTGAATAAGTAATGAAAGGGTAACAGGAAGAGTGTGGTTGGGAGAGCTGAAGAGGGTGTGTTGAAATGGTCTGGATATATGGCAGAAATGAGTGGGGAAGGGTTGACAAATTGGATATATGTGGCAGAAGTGTAGGGAACAAGGAGAGCAGAGTGACCAAATTGGAGATGGAAGAATGGTGTGAAAAATATGTTGAGCATTCAGGGCCTGAAAATGCAGGAGGGTGAAAATTGTGTATGGTATGGAGTGAATCGGAATAATGTGATATACTGGGGTGGATTTGTTGTCAGTGGACTGAGCCAGCACATGTGAAGCATCTGGGGTAAACCATGGAAAGGTTTGTGGGGCCTGGTTGTGGATAGGGAACTGTGGTTTCGGTGCATTGCATATTACAGCTAGAAAATGGATGTGAGCGGATGCAGCCTTTCTTCGTCTGTTCGTGGTGTTACCGTACTAACGCAGGAAATGATGATCATGTATGAAAAAATAAAAAACAAATGAAATCCGAAAGAAAAAATTATACAGAGTAGTTAGATTGAAGATCACAACCAAGGGAAAATTCCTTTAAGTACAATAATAACTGAAAGCCAGGAGTGTCTTTGAAGATGAACTAAAGAGGTTGAATTATTTACCAGTGAAGATTTTAAAGTAATTTCTGGCTGGTTTGAATGTTTCTAGAGGTGAGATAATTTACACATTGTGCATAGCACTACCCAGGGTGATAGTGATGAGTCATGTACTGATATGTTCCAGTATCATTCCTCATGCAATTAACTGCCCAACTCACCTCCCATAAATGCCACTTCAGTGAGCAAGAATTAGGGCCTGTGAGAGAGAGATGCATAAGGTGATAAACAAGGGTTACCCCTATACATTCAACACGTAAGCCCAAGAACTACTTGCTGGAGACTTACTTTGATTAATTTAGATGATATTTAACCCATATGCTGCTATAGTCATCAGCTGAGGATGCATAATTCACTGCTTTTGTTATTCATTGATAATATAATGAGTCCCAACCTCATCTGAATTCCCATCCACAGATGTCACTAGCATTCTTCTGCCATAACTGAAGGAAATTTCACATTCCTTGCTCACCCATATATATGATTGTCAAAGGTATACATACATTGATGTGATGTTTTGACGCTCACTTATGCTCACAATTTTGCGATACCTATGGTGATTGATGAATAAAGTGATGTTAAAGTTTGTTTTCATTCTGCTTCTCATCTAAAGTAGAATAGGAAGAGTGATACCTATAATTACTTACTTGCACTGTATGGGGAGGGAGTTTTACATTCATAGGGCCCCATCTCTCAAACACTCTCAGCTATCATACAACCACTTTGAATTTATACATGCTGTCTGCATTGACCATGTCCTCAGTCAGTCTTTTCCATTTATTCAACAGTCTCATGCTATATACTATAAAAGTATTTCTTTACATCCTTATTTACAAGTCTTACTTGATTTTATGTTCTATCCTCTTGTTTCTGTATCCCTACATCTTTCAAAGTAATTTCCACTGTCCACTTCACTGATCTCATTTAAAACCCCCAGAATTTCCCTTTAGCTTAGCTTTCTTGATTCTGGTACCATCATTTTTGCCCTCTTCTGGACCTTCTCTATGAGTTCTTTGTACTTCTTTCAGTGCTGTGCCCAAACCTGAGAAACATATTCTGGTTTGTCCTTATGTAGGACATGAATAGCTTGCTAAGTATTTTTTTATCCATATAATTGAAAGCTATTCTTATATTTGCCAGTGATAGTTTGTCTCCTTAGCTATTCTCCTAATATGGGACTCTGGCAACAGGGTAGGGACTGTGACTACAACCAAGACCCTCTCACACAGAATCTTGAAGCTTATTTTTTGTTAGGTATTAATCATATTTAGGCCATCTTTCACTTTGTCCCCATTACTTTACATTTGTTAGGGGTGAATTTCATCAACCACATTTCAGACCAACTTTGGAGTCTGTTTAGGCTCCCTTGGAAACTGATGTAATCATCCTTGCTTTTAACTTCCCTTCCCTCATAACCTTTGCATCACCTGCAAGCATATTCAGGTAAGATTCCATACCTTCAGGCAGGTCATTAATATAGATCAAGAAGAGTAATGGTCCCAGAACTGAACCCGGTGGCACTGCACTGGTCACCTCAACCCAGTTGGAAATGGCTCTACTGACCTGTGTCCTTTGTTCCCTCTCATGAAGACAATTATTGAGCCAGTAAAGGAGTTTCCCCTGCTTGGTGATCCAACTTCATAATCAGTCTCTTATGTGGAACAGTATCACATGCTTTCTGGCAATCCAGCTACTGTCAGTCCACCTTTTCATCCCTTTTGCCCAGCACTGAGCTCTCTCTCTTATAAAACTTTAAGAGATTAGTTACACATGACCTCCTTTCCATAAAACCATGCAATCTCCCACATAGGAAATTTTTCCTCCTCAGAAAGTCATCCACTTGCTTTTTGGTAATGTTTTCCAGAACCTTACACACCGCACTCATTAGCAAGACCAATCTATAGTTCAGCACTTGCTCTCGGTCTCCATTTCTATGTACAGTATAACCTCAGTTATCACTAATTTGAGACAACTAAATGTTGAAAACAGCATATGTATTTTTTCATTTTCATTTGGCATCTGTCTGTTATCTGACAAAATGAAAAAATTGAAAAAAGGTATGTAAAATTATTTCAAATCACACACACACTGCACTACAGCAATTAGTGTACTCACCACTCAGCATTTTGTGGCACTGGTGACTCTATACCATCTCCCATGTGCTATCTGGCATGGTGTTGTGTGCTGGTCTTGCACAGCTGTGTATTTTTTCATCTTGGATTACTATTGTGGACAATGGCCCTATTCAAGAGTCATCAGCAGTTGCCTGACAGCTTTTTGAAGCTATCTACATCTCGTATGAAGTGGAAGATGAATGTTTTAAGCCTCAGAAAGAAGATGGACTTGTGCAAGAAGCTGGCAAGGGGTGAATCTAAGGTAGCACTTATGAAGGACTTCGGCATCGATATAACAACTATTCACAACATCCCCAAGAAGCAGAAGATGGAGTCATTTAGTAGTGCATATTTTTGCCTGCACATACTAATGTTTTTGCTCTGTAAAATATTTACAAATAGGTAAACTAATTTGAAATATTGCAATTTCTGAATTATTATATATATCAAAAAATCATGAATAACTGAAAACTTTATTTGAAACGGCTGATTCCAAAAGCATTTCGGATAACAGATGTTTTACTGTATATAGATATAACATTTGCCCCTTTTCCATTCTCTTGGCACTATTCCTCTCTCCGGTGACATCTTGAACATTAGACAATTGGTCTAATATGCACATATGATGAAATTTCATTAGGACCATGAGCCTTTTATGGCTCATTCCCTTTTAGTATTCTGTTGATATCTCTTCTAGATATCCCAGTGATTTCCAAAACCCTCCCCATTTAATTCACTGGTGGTGGGACTGTAGTGTCTTCTACTGTGAAAACACTTTTGAACTTGCTATTTAGTCCATCACATATCCTTACATCATCCTCTACAATATTTCTTTCTGGATCCCTTATCCATATTAGCTGCTCCTTAACAGACAATGGGCTCCTAATGAGTGTATGGAAGAGTTTTAGATATCCAGCTGCCTTGTTGACATATTCGTTTTAAAATTTCTTTGTTCCTCTTTTTTTACCGTGCTATACTTTTTCCAAGCCCTCTGGCACATTGCCGATGCTAGCTGGCCAGAGTGCCATTTATATCTTCACCACTGCACTTCTTGAAGCTCCTTTGCTTTATGACATTTTCTTTCACTGCTAATTTCACATAACCTGTCAACACAATGCCTAGGTTTCTGGCTACTGAATTCCATTTCCAATCTACATTACCAGAGAAAGAAGTGAGGTTTGTTTAGTGTTCCACATTTATATCTCCTCCTTATTTCGTGTCTCACCTCTGCTCTTTTAAAGTCCTCTTTCCTCACATTTTCAAACTTGAGCATTACATGATCACTTCTTCCAACTGGTGTATGGTATTTAATGTTCTCAATAGCCATGCTAGTATGAATGGAGATATGATTTATTAATAATGGAGTATCAGTTCCTCTCATCCAAGAATGCTCTGTGACATGCTGGTACAGGAAATTTTTGTATATATTCTTTAAAAACTTGTTTCCATGACCGCCCTGGCACCATAAATAAATTCAGATTTCCCCTCAGTCTTTCTCTTCATAATTGAAATTCTCCATTATTGTTACTCTACCATCTATAAGAAGTAAAAGTTTCACTGCTCCATGTACCATCCTGATTGTTCCTTCATTGTTATCATTGAGTATTTGCTACAGTTCATTGCAATTTTTTTGGATTATATACTCATAACACCACTATACTTTTCTTCCCTACAGTTACTATAACCATTATGTACTGTCTAAATGGACCATCCTCCACTATTTCTTGAAACTTCAGGCTCTCTTTTACTAAGAGGACTAATCCAACCCGTCCTTTACCTTCTCTTTCCTTTCTCACTATCATGTACCTCTCTGGGCAAAATGGATGACAGCTTATCTTTTTGGTAAGCTTAGTTACCATGACTCCAATAATATCAGGTGCACTTTCCCTTGTCCAGTCCTAGAATTCCAGTTCTTTACCACTAACTATTAACCCATCAACAATTTAATACATTACTTTTAGTCTGATTTTACCATCTTCTAATACAACTGCTTTCTCTGCAGTTTTAGTGGGGCTCCTCTATCCTCTTGCCATGTGTGGTCTCCAATTTTTTTTGTCCTCTGACCATAATCGTTGCTTTTTCCCCTCTCCTCCTTAGATCTATCGCACTTCATAAATATCCCACTAAATTCTACAATTCCTTTAAGATTCTTAGTATTTCTAATTACTTCCTGGCTTGATGACTCCAAGTCAAACATAAATATAACAGGTTGCCCTCAAACATCTTAGTTATAATCTTTTATTCTTCTCTTTTCCTTTATCATGGAAGTCGCTTGTGGCAGTCCCATAGCTTCCAGCAATCTTTTCATATGCATTTTCTTCTTCTTTTATCATTCTCCATTATCTGGTGTATGATCTTCCAATCCAAAAATGATTAGCAATTTACGTCAGTCAACCTTGTGCTTTACTAATCTTTCTAATTTTAGTGCTACCCACTTTTCACCTAGATCCTTCTGTGGCTCCAACTTTCTCAATGATCTCTCGTTTGGCTAACAAGCATTGGTCTTATATTCTCTGTACTCTTCTAAACCTCTTGTCAACTTGTTCATGTATAAAAGCTAGAGGGACAAAGGTGAGTGTTTAAATTACAGAGGTATAAGTTTGTTGAGTGTACCTGGTAATTTATATGGAGGAATAGTGATTTAAAGAGTGGTGGCAAGCACAGGAGCAACAGACTGAGGGGGAATGATGTGGTTTGAGGAGTGATAGAGGATATTTTTATCAGGTGTTTGCTTTCAAGAATGCATGTCAGAAATTCTTAAGGAAACAGAATTTGTATGTGGTATTTATGGATCTTGAGAGAGCATATGGTAGAGTTGATTAAGATGCTTTGTAGAAAGGGTTACAAATATATGGTGTGGGAGGAAAGCTATTAGAAGCAGTGATGAGTTTTTATGAAAAGAGTAGGGCATGTTTGAGAGTTGATAGAGAAGAGAGTAAGTGGTTCTATGTGATATTACCATGCCTGTTTTATCCCTTGATAGATTGGGTGGTGAGGGAGGTGAATGCAAGTGTATTGGAGACAGGAGCAAGCATGCACTCTGTGATGGGTGAGGCCAGGGAGGTGAGCAGTTGTTGTATGTTGGTGATATGGCACTGGTGGCAGATTCAGGTGAGAAACAGCAGGAGTTAGTGTCTGAATTTAGGCAAGTGTGTGAAAGGAAAAGGTGGCAAGTAAAGATGAATAAAAGAAAATTTATTAGGTTTAGCATTGAAAAGGGACATTTTATATGAAGTGTGATTTTAAGTGGAGAGTACTTGGAGCAAGTGGAGATACTTAAGCATTCAGAACCCTTTTCACTCCATCTTTCCACCTCCAATTTGGTCTCACCCTTCTCCCTGTCCCCTTCATATGCCCTCTTTGTCAACCTCTCCTCGCTCATTCTGTCCATTTGTCCCGACCATTTCAGCAGTAGACCATACCAGAGTGTAGTCCAGTTTGAAACAAAAATCTTTAGTATAGCTCTTGATTTTGTCAGTGTTTTTAATCAGATTATCTGGATATGGCAGCAAATAGAAATATGTGAGCTGAAGTGAGCTCTAGGGTTGGCTAGAAGCAAAAGGTCTTAGGCACTAATATGCCATAGCCACATTTCCTTGATTATAAGATTAAAAGGGCACCATTTGATAAATGCTGTTGACAGCAGATTTACCTTGGGAGGCCAATATGCTATAGCCACATTTCCATAATTATAAGATTAAAAGGGTACTGTTAAATCTTATAAGAGCTGCTAGGGGCAGTTACCCCACATGCCCACTCCTTCTTTATGCCAGTGGTGGGGGATGCTTCAGAAAGGGCAGTTTTGGTTACATTTCAGGAACTAATGTTGTAAATGTGAAACTAGATGTAGAATAATGGAGATTATTACATTTTCCCAAGAAATATTTG
>JAUUDW010644925.1:0-10810 GCA_032361385.1 Panulirus guttatus
CACCTTACCTTCCTGCCTTTAGAGTCCCTTCTATCCTTAAGAGGCTCCTGCAGTATTAAGGAAGCTGGCTATGTTCACTGGTTGGGACCATAGGTCATTAAGTATTGATGTCATAAGTGTATGTGTGTGCAGAACATGATGGGCAATTTGCAACTGAGTATAAAGTACTTGGTATCTTCTTGATAGTAGGTGCATCGTGGGTATCAAGGGTCTTGGGGTATGTTGAAACAGTGTTTGTAGTGTTACAGTGATAGGTGATGTCCAGAGCATAAGCTCAGGTATTCATTACCTTCAACCTAAAGATGTAATCCCACACATGTAATCATTGAGAATGAAAGAAAAAAAAAGTATTTCTCAAAACATACCTTCATTACATATGGAACAGCTGCACTTGAGAGATTGGGGTCACTTCTTGATTGACGAATCCTCTTTATGTCAAGTATATCACTAATATCACAGATAGTTAAATGTACCTTAAAATTCTTAAAGATATGCATAATTGGACTAGACTAGAGAGTATTTAAGCCTCCAAATTTCTGAAGCCTCTCATATACATTATGAAATTTAAGTATGAAAGAAGAGAGCTAATTTTCTACTGAACTTAAGTTGTATATTAACTATATCTCAGTGGTTAGGATGAGGCTCTTTTCATCATCTCTTCAATATAATTCCTAAGCAATTCTGGATACATGCGGTATCTAATAATCTTTTCCTGCTGGAGACTTACAACTTTAAATCCACATAATGCCAAATGACGTTTACGCATTGCTTGTGGCCCAACCAGAGTATCGTTATTCAAAATATAGTGCTCAGGAGGATGAATCAAAAGTGCATACTTGGTATTACTCCATTTGAAGGACGGCAGAGATAATTTTCCAACCATGTCAACAATGCAATCTACAATATACAACTCTGTACCAGGAAAATTTGGTAGTATAGCAGATCGAGTTATGCGTTCTTCTGTTCCCACTATTTCAACATGGGGAGCCTGGATGATGTTAACACTCCTCATAAGTCTTGCATCACGCCAAAAGCTTTTGGCTGAATGATCCCTTGGAAGCATTGGTCCACTATAATTTGGCGCTTCTAGACAGAGGGCCTTATCAAGAACCTTCAATTTCGTACGAGTTAGCCTCATTTCAGAAGAATCTAAAGAGTGAACTTTGTCAAAAAAATATGGATTAAAGACCTTCTTTACAAAATTAAGAGGATATCTTTTTAAATACACACATGACAGAAGTAAATCAATCATTACTTCTGGCGGAAATTGCGTAAACTTTTCATCAAGGTGCAATTCAAAAGTAAGGAAAAATGCTGAGGCATTAGGTGGTTCATAGTTAAGCAATCCATATGACCGGCAGATACTGTTGATTTGTGGTACTGTTAATTTTAATGAATTCTTTACAAAGTACTCCCCAGCATTGTCAAGAATATCAGGGGACCTTATGCGCATTTTAACACAGTAATCCATGATTACGGCAACTAAACTTGAATCATTAATGTTTACTTTCTTGGCTTTCATGAATCGGGAGAGTGCTTTCTGAATATCAGAATTAGTATGATTCAAACTCATAAATGAGTACACAATCCAACGAAGATTACCTTCTGTAAGGGTATGAATGTTCAAATTTGTCCACCGTGAAAGCATAGGTAGTATTCGACTGTTTGTCATTTTAAGTTGTACAAGAATGTGTAAAATTCTAATTACATCATCAGAATTAAGCTTATACCAGAGATTCCCCATCTTCCGTTCAACAACATTATAAAGGTGCTTACGACTCTTCTTCACCAGTGGGAGAATATTCATAATGTTGCATATTTCCTTCTCCTGGATCTCCTCAGTCTTGTCCGTTATTCCAACCCATATTTGTTCTACATATCTGGATCCAACATTTCCTAGGTTGTAAAAGGCCTTTGCAGCTTCACACACTTGATTAATCTTCATCTTTCCCTCTGTTATCAACAAGATACATTCTGTGCAGAGGGTTTCCATGTACTTAAGTTTGTCACCCTGATAGGTATCACGGCCCATTGCTCTCAAAGCATCTATTAAGTTTTGAGGATCTGTGCTGCCACACACAATTTCAATCAATTGTTTCATCACTGCTCCTCGGGTGAAAGTGAATGGCGATTCCTCTGGATACTGATTCAGGCCCTGATTTCGATACTCTATATTATTTTCTAATTCAAATATTCTTTTGATCACAGCCAATGCAACTGATGGTGTAACTTCAGCTTCAGGACATATTTCAAGTAATTTAAATATATCAGCAACTTTAGTGCACCTCATAAACCCAAGGATCATCTCTTGTTCCTCTTCAAAATTAATATACTTAAATAAATTCTTAGAAACCTGAGGAATTTCTAGCCCAAGTCCTTCAAGCTTTTTACCTGCTTGACTTTTCCCATTGCTAAATAACCTAAACTCTCCATTGATAATCTGAACAACGGCTGGTAGCTCCTCAATGTTGGTACCATCTTGAACAAAAACTGTTGTACTAGTTATCGTCTTTTCATCCTTATTCCACGGCCTGGAAGACCTGTGAAATTCTCTAGATAAACAAGGATGACTACAGCACCCGATTTGTCGTCTCAAAACGAGTGAAACACAACCACTAGCAGCAGCCATTACGATGATCCCTTTGATTGGCAGAAATCACTTGAACTTTAGGTGATCCCTCATTATATGCAGCAGGTACATATGAGACATTTAAGGACACAAAACAAGGTTTACGAAGTACGTTGGGCGATAGGTGTCCAACTTGCAGCTATCTTCTCTTCCGGTGAATCATATCTTAACTCTCCTTTCTCAATTTCTTGTGGTATTACTTCGAGATCCTTCCTCATCTGATAAGTTTTTCTTACGGATTATATCCAGAAAGCTACAACAAGTATAAATACACTTAAGCACTACACTGCTAGCAGTCAGTCAGGTGTTTACGTGACTAGATAAGACAGGTACTAGTTCCTCCTTCGGATAGTCGCACACGTTATCCAACATGGACAAATATGCCAATATTCCAATTGGATGGGTTTAAATCTAAGTTAACAAGTAAGCTAAGCTTTTGTTTCTAAGTAATCCAAGTGCCTTATCTAGCTAATTCGCTAAAGTTAATCTTAATCCATTCGTTAAATGAAAAACAAATGGCCTTGGACCTAGCTTCACTTGTAACTTACAACCTACAGTTTTACCTTTGGTCTCTATACCCATAACAGAGGGCAAGATGCCCTCTACACTTACATAAGCACTATATCTCAATGCTCTGCTGCACTTTATATACAAAAGTCGACCACAAATGATACAAAGTAACCGCAGGATATCTTTACTTACCATTCCGCTACTTCATCATGCAGAAAGCTGTTGTCAACTTGAAACCTGAAAATCCAACTATCATTAATAACATCCAACGAAAGACTTTGATGTTATCAACTTAAGAATGAACATGTGTAATAAATTGAAATTCTCATGGTAAAATACGATTCACTTCCATAAACTATGAAATAAAAAAGCTGTAAATCACACACACACACATTTACACAAAAACCAGCCTTGGACAGGTGCCAATTTACCGACCAGCCCAGAGGGAAGGATGAACACCTGGGTTGGGTGTGGGCCTATTGGCACGCCCAGGATTCGAACCTATAGGGAGCAGGGCTGACTTGTAGTCAGTATAATTCCTATTTGTGTATGAATCTGTTATTCAGTTTCTAGAATATGCTTACACTAATGTTACCCCGTCTCTTAACCTTGTATACATGTACTATATATGCACACACACATACCCTGCCATATGCCAGGTACCCATTTTATCGAAGTATGTGTGTGTGTGCGTGTGTGTGTGTGTAATGACCTATTTGTATTGTACAGAAAGGGAGTTTTACACTTGTGGGACTGCATCTCTTGAACACTTTGTCATACAACCTCTTAAATTTATGTAAGCTGTCTGCATTTAACCACCACCACAGTCAACTTATTTCCATTTATCCACTACTCTAACAAAGTAAAAAAGTATTCCTTTACATCCTCATTTACAAGTTTCTTACTGAATTTCATAATATGTCATCTCAAAGAACTGTCCACTGTCCACTTCGTCGATCTCTTAAAATTTTAACATTAAGGTTATGATCAGGTCAACCCTTAGTCTTCTTTTTTCCAAGGTGGGTAATTCAAAACCTCCAGCCATTTCCTGTAGTTTAGCTCTCTTAATTCTGGTTACATCGTTGTTGCCCTCCTCTAAACCTTCCCTATGAGCTCTCTGTGCTTCTTTAGGAGAGGTGACCAAACTTGGGAAGCATATTCTAGTTTAGGCAGTATGTGGGATACAAACAGCTTGCTATTTATTTCCTTATCCATATACTTGAAAGTTATTCTGATATTTACCGGAAGACAGTTTCTCTCCTTAACTATTCTTAATATGGAACTATGGCAACAAGTTAGGGACGATGTCTATTCCCAAGAATAGAAACCTAAAGCTTATTACTTTACATTTGCTAATATAAAATTTCATCAACCAAGTTTCAAGCCAATTTTTGTGCATGTTTAAGTCCCCTTGTAAGCTGATACAATCCTCCTCGCTCTCCACTTTCCTCGTGACCTTTGCATCACCTGTTCTTATATATCGATATGAGGATTGCCCCTTTCCATTCCCTTGGTACTACGCTTTTCTCTCGTACTTACTGACTGATGCCGTCGAAGGCAGCCTCCAATGTGGTCTTCCCGCTGTCAGTGTTCACGCCGCGCTGTAAATATATAGAGAAACCATTAACAGTGTTGGACTCATGCTTTTCATTAATGCACTGTCGGATTCACACCTTTCATTCATACAGTGATAGACTAATATCTTTCATTTACAGAGAATTGGACTCGTACCTTACATTCATACAGTGTTGGACTCGTACCTCTCACTCATACAGTGTTGGACTCGTAACTTTTATCCTTAACATTACAAAACGTTAACAGATCGTTCATGAAACGGCAACCTTGGAACACAGTGGTCACAGCTCTCTACCACTCGTTAACTGCAAGCGGATGGTGACAATTAAGCTGAGGTGAGTCGAATAAAAACATCAGATTGTTAAACAAAGCGACAACTCAGTAATGTTATACTCATGAAAATACCCCATGTTCATATATAGGATTCGATCCTGTTCTCATTTGGCTAAGTAGCTAATATGCTCAACGTATCAGTACTTGAGAGAATATTTCATAAATCCAAAATATAACAAGTGTTTCAGCTTACTACATTTGTCATAACAGCTGCTGGAACTTTGTTAGATGTGAAAGAGATTTCAATTCAAAACTACAATAGATACCAAAATACAGTGTGAGCTCACCGAAAATCTTATTTCATTGCTAAGGCTTTGTCTAAGAATTCATTAACAGTTTCCCACCGACAGTTTATTAAAGGCAGCAGATGTTGTTCAGAGCGTTTTACATCACATCAGTCGGTAAAAAGGATGAATCGGGATATTCTCCCATAACCTATGCTAACCTAACTAAAACGTTTACAGGGGAAAATGTCGAGGGCGCTTTATGGAACAATTACCACTTCATTCACTAAGTTATATAACTAGAGAAATGGAGATGGAGGGAAGCAAGAAGAGTACAATGGTTAAGATACATTCAATAGTGTGTGGCAGAGTTCACTGATTTTCAACAGCTATACAGCAACCAATAGTACTTTGACATCCTACATGCACTGTGCAGTGGATGGGAATCTTGATTCTTATCCCTTTGTACTATATATCCACAGGTTCTTTCTCTCATCTCATTCCAAGGTCTTAAGCTCAGTGGTACTAACTTTGATCAAGACGGGATCATGTCAGATGCCAGGCCATCATACCCAAGGGTCGTGTTGTGCTCAGGGGCAACGGCTGGTTATTTTTCACTTTCTCTGACGAATCTCATGGCTAATAAGGAACAAGGGAATAAACTCTGCTGATCTCAGGTAATTGTGGAAAATGAAACAAGGTCAATTTTTCGAAGGAAACAAATCATTTCAGGGATTCCTAGTAAGGATGGTATTCTCCCAGTTGAGTACAGAAGTTAAAATACGGACATAAGTATATCATAAATGATAATGTCCCAGATAATATGAGATGTAACGTTAAAATGCTTCATAATCAATAAAGATATGGAACAAGAACTGGTGATCTAACGTATTATAGGTGTACCTACAGTAGAAGGTTTTGGTGTAAATTAGGTGTTTATGATCTTACTGTGTTTGTTAAAATTTTCTATTCTTCTTAACTGGTGCTACAAATTGTGCTCAGCTGTGTAATATTAATCTTTAGTCATTATGAAATGATTATATTCTGTATCTTCTTCAATGGTATATCTGTATTCTTTACCTTAAATGTATCTTCAGGACCGCATTGGAAATAAATATATGTAATCAACTTCATGTATCACCCCTCAAATGTATATCTTGCCAAATTAAACTCATTCATATTTTTATATGGATAAATATATTCCTTGGGTTTCCCCTGACTCATTTTCTATATATACACACACGTACACAGAAAATACAGAATTTCGATGGGAAACGTTAAAAAAATTCTGACACGAGTTATTATCATAATTACAGAGTCAGCTCTTCTTCGAATATTCGTAGCATGAATATATTCCCCTGAGATATGGGAATCAGAGTACCAACCACCCATTTCCCACGCGTCGTAGAAGGCGACTAACGGGGGCAGCACCCTAGGACTGGAAATCCTTCCCACAAATTTCGACAACCTCTAAAAAGCAAGAACTGAAGGCAAACCAAAGATTTTCCTCTACGGCTCTGTCGTCCTTCCTGAAGCTAAGTTACTAAGGTGGGAATATGTGAAAAGGTGTATAAGAAAAAAATCTACTGAATACACATTACGATTTCAGAAATGGTCACCAGGCAGCTTTCAATAGATCAGTTAATACTTCTGTCAGAAGGAAAGCAACCTAACACAAGACTAAGTACAGTTAAGCAACTAGCATTGCGAAGGAAGAATCTGGCGCATTTTCCTTGCGCCTGACCAACGGCACGCACTAAATCTAACATGTAATACAGTACTACCGAGTTTTATCAAGAGGCTGGCAGTGGTGGTGGAGATGGTCTTGACATGTTAATAGATTCCAAACATTCCAATTAAATCAAATAGTTCATTTAAGATACATCATCAGTCAAAGAAGTTTTGAAACTAATGTAATTATATAATAATACATTATATTATTACAGCAAAATATTAAATAAATACTACTCATCACAGACGAGTGACAGACAAAATATATCGCATTCACTATGTGGGACAAAAAAGAAAAAGGAACAACTAGATTAATCATCGCTCATTGTTTCATTAACCTCCGACAAGAAGATAAGTCAAAATACAGCACAACCATCAGCACTAACTAAAGGGCGAGGTGATCCATGGCTCTAGCGGCCGTGTTAGTAAACAGGTGGAGAGAGAGCCGGCCCCAAAGACGTAAACAAACCTTGACCATCCCGGCGGCGTGGTATGTGTGAGCGGCCGCACTTGCCGAAAACTAATTTCTCTTACCCAAAAGCACTTCTCCTATTTCTTCGTTCGCACTATATGACTAAGGAACATAAATTCCCTCCTGCTTAATAATACACGCGCATTCATGCAAATGTCTAATGCTTTTCGATAATGCAAGACAAATTGTGGTAATGATGAGATTAAGAGAATCCGACCTGACTCTAAAATCCGGCGCGGTGTGGTTCGCATGTGATACCTGCTGCTATTTATAGAAGTTAGGCCGGTTAGTGCGACGCCTCCCGCACCGGTACCGCGTGGCCCGTTCGTCCCTACGCAACCTACCTCTACACACTCACTGTCACGTAGTTAGTAAGAATTCACTGTGAGCGTCTTTACCTGAGCCACGTCTTTAACCTTCCACGTCTCTATATATCTATCAACTCACTGTGACCAGCTTTACCCTAGAACTCTCAAGGTGATATGTATACAACAGTTTCTGTTTCTATTAGTGTTCTGGAATTCTTCGATGTACACAACTGTGAAATACAGACACTTCTGAACAAACAGTGACGTGGGAGTATTAGGTAGCAAAATGCTTATAACAGAATGACGCATCGACGTCCACGCTTGAAAACCACAGCTGCTGAGTACGGTTTCCGCCCTCCGTCTCTACCCGGTTTTGTAAGTTTGTCTCAACATTCCTCGAACTGCTGTTTCTCGGAATATCGATATATACCGCACCGGTATGAAGATCTTACTAAAGATAGGAATTTGGTTATCATTCATGTTTACAAAACTGGCGATAATATCAACCAAGGAGTGATGAGTCACATGTTATCATCTGATTATATTACAGACAAAAGTTCTCTAACTTCGTACTGACAAATTACATTCCAGGCGAGTTAGCCTTACTGTCACGACACTTGTCCACCGTCTGTACAAAATATCATCAACAATAAACGTATTCAAAGGAAGAGAAACTGCAATCTAATAATATATAGAACCAAAAATATATTCAACGAGAAAATCAGTAAATCCAATACGGAATGATCCAGAGGCTGAGAGATGTACAAATAAATTCCTATCATATAAGTTTACATTTTATGCATGTTAACAGTGATACTGTCTACAAGATAAGAATTATATGTCAAAAATTTCTTTTTATATACATATTCGCCATTTCCTGTGTTAGCGAGGTAGCGTCAAGAACAGAGGACTGAGCCTTAGATGGAAAATCCTCACTTGGCCCCCTTCTCTGTTCCTTCTTTTAGAAAGGTAAAAACTGGCGGGGAGGGTTTCTAGTCCCCCCCCCCCCGCGCTCCCTCCCCTTTTAGTTGCTTTCTACGACACGAAAGGAATACGTGCCTGGAGGGGTAAGACAAGGTTATGTTGGTGGCGCCAGGCTGGGACGGCTCCACAACCATCCACAACAGCAAACATGTAACACTGCCATGTTGTGCCGTACCTCTCGCTTCGCACAGTGGGAACCTGCCTACCTGTGCATCATGATATTTAACTCCCTTATTCCTTGGAGTGGTTCAGGCACACATACCGCCTGAACCCATAGCTAGTGTGCTGCATTGGGAACCAACCACTAGTCTAGTACAAAAGGTTCCACGCTACAAAAGGATAATACATTCTGAGGATTACATAATAACGGGAGGAACACATGTGATCTCAGATGCAATCAGATCTCTTACGTAACGTTGCCTGAGGGAGCATTACGTCACCACGTGTGCTGGACACCCTGTCAACACCCATACATTGTAACCACCACTGGGAACATGTCCTCGTATTAAGGATGTATCTCATCCTTCCCTGTCGTACTGATGGAACAGTAAGGCTAAAAGAGCTAAGACAACAACAGTCAGTGTTGTTCCAATGTATCTGTACAGGAGATACCTTTATCGAACCAACTCGAGATACAGTAACCTATTACGCAACACGATAGTCAAGAGGCTCCCCTCTCAAACGAATCCGTCTGAGTAAATTTAATAGAGGATGAAATAATAACAACGTAAACCTTTTATAAATCAAATTTCGTGACACTCACCTACGTGCAAGTCGTCATAAACACATATCCATAACAAAAGGGAAAAGCTGATTACCAATATCTCTGTCATATTTAGCAGAGGACATTAATCCCTTAGGCGAAGGTGGACAGTTTCAGAGGGAGCAATTGGAAAGAGCAGATAGGTTACAAGGTTAAGGTGATGGCAACTTGCCCACACATACCTTCCTCCTCCTGCCTGATATTCTTCATGAGGTACCAAGGGGGAGGCGGCCATCCTGAGTGGCTAATGTATCGGCCAACGGTAATCATTACAGCCATGGCTGCTGACTCAGCAGGTCCGGCAGACACAGCCACAGCGAACTGGGTTCGTCTGTGGCATTGACCGTGATCTTCAAAAGCACGCCTAAGCCTGGCGCCAAGGACAACGCGGGCAGGCAGACCCGCCCCCTCACGCCACGTCACCCTCCGCTCTGAACAATTCTCTCATAAGCACTCCTGACTTTACGCCCCGTCCGAAGCGATCGACATTTTTACAGACGCACAAATCTTGCGACGGGGGTCGCCAGTCCCGTTCGCCCTTACATGAAGTTTGAAAACATCAATACTGTTATAACTTTATAACGAAAAAATGTTGCTGCGTACTAATCCGAGAGAAGAAGAGGGTCCTGAATATTGATATATTTGAAAATCCAATACAGATTTTGATAATCTGGACGTTTAAGTACATATGCAGCCTCGTCGAAATGTTTGGTATCGTCTTGTGACTACAGCTAAGCGGCAGCTGAATCGATTCTTTTATGCGTTCGTCCATGTGCTAGGCCAGCACGCCTCAAGCAGCTAATTTCAGCAGCCTTAATCCTGCTACTGTCTGCCCTTGGGTAGACCTGAGTTGAGCCTTATTTTTTTCATGGTCACATGATCCTTTTCACACTTGCCTCCATAGACACAATCAACTTCCTCCCATGACCAGATCTTTACTTCTTTCATATAGTCTTGCCTGAGATGTACTGAACCCAAAAATCCAAAACTCTCTTCCAACAGTTCACCCATCTTAACCTTGCCCTTCTACATAGTTCTATTCTATATGACACTGCAAAACGCACTTCACTCTCCCTCCTCTCAAAGACATTCACTTTCCTTGTTTCACTTATTCGCCACCTGCGACTGTCTCTTCACTCCGTTAACATCAAATCGTCCACAAATACGCTGGTCATCTACGACGAGGTACTTCCACCTAACTCCAACTTTACGCACTCTTCCTGTTCTCAAGTTTCTCTCAGTCATCTGTTCTTCACGCTACTTCGCTAACGCAGGAAATGG
>JAUUDW010644935.1:0-10810 GCA_032361385.1 Panulirus guttatus
CTAGTTTCATAAAGAAGTCAGTCTGTTGTACCAAAACTGAGAGGTGTGGTACCTTTCGGGGGTGTTTGTGTTTGTGACGCAGTAATGCCAAGTATGGCTATTGGAACAGCTAATCTATGGTGCAGTAATAGTTGACACGGTGTATAAGTCGACCTTCCAAGTTATAGGGTCCAAAAATAGCCTTCAAAAATCGAATTATACACCGTGAAATACGGTAATATTTGCCGGCAGCATCAATGTAAAGAGAACCACGAGCATCGCTGAGAGAGAGAGAGAGAGAGAGAGAGAGAGAGAGAGAGAGAGAGAGAGAGAGAGAGAGAGAGAGACAAAGAGAGAGACACAGACAGAGACGGACGGCTTAGAATTCATCATGGGACTAGCTTAATGCCTTGGCTTAAGTTCTCTTCCCTGTGATGAAGAACTCTAGATCAAAGAGGGAAAAGCCCGTAAAGAATGGCATCCCACATACCTCAGCTGGAATACCAGACCCCTGACCCACAGAGGGCCCCACACTTCCCAGTACGTCGATCAACATTTCTGGATACATTTCCAACCGTTCAGCTCCTTTGGCTGACACAATAGAATGGATTCCAGCGTCAGACTTCCTGACATTTAGCTCTTTCCAGTCCCTCGAAGTGACATCCTTCTGGAAAGCTTCCATTTCCAATTCAGCCTGGTGTCATCTCAGGGTGTCCTAAAACTTTCCAGTCTATTCAACCCACTTCTTTTGGAAAGTTCCAAGGTATCAGAGTCTTCTGTCGATACTTCCCGTAAGTTTCCAGACGCCTCGTTCTCTTAGCCAATACCCCTGGAAAGGTTCCAGCTCGGCTATTGAAGCCCTGAAACCACGTCAGCTGCTCAGCTCTCCTTAGCCAAGTGGATATCTGGATGTAGGGTGATGAATGGGTAGTTTTGGGAGATGGATTAAATCTATCAATTGTTGGCTGAGGGAACAGGCTCACAAGATGGGTGTTTGGAGAGACGGATCTGGAAAAGCATCACACTATTGATGGAAGGAAAGCGATGGACAAACAAATACAAGTCATGTCTCTTGACAATGTTTCATAAAGGAGTCAAAAATAATCTCTAAAACAGAACATAGAAAAATATTCATGTTTACTACTACTGTTTCGAGTGTTACTCTGATTCATATAAAAAGTTTTACCATTGAGTTTTGATGTGCAGTGCTTCGTTATTCTCTTCCTAACATGTGAAATGAGTTAGACTTCGTCGTCTTGTTATCTCCAGGACGTCCTCTTTCTTCTATCATGTGAATACTAACATTCCCTCCTCTATTATGTCTCCACACTATTCATCATTCAACTTTCTATTTCAACATTTCTCTTCCTCTGTCTTTACTCAGTCCATCACTCTAATGTTGCAACCACCACACTTTCTTTGTCTTGAAATTTCAACAAAGGAATTAACCCGCAATTCTGCGTACGTCCAGCTATCTTTGTTTTCATATCATTTCCTATGAGACACGTTTCTTAAAGTTATAAGATCCACACAAGCGTTTCTTAGTGCATTAACTTTATCTTAATATTTTAAACTACTTGAATGTGGAAACAGTTGATCAGTTTCTTAATCCATTCCACCGATCCCTGACATGGGAATGCATTAAGGAGAATAGAAAGAGAGCGAGAAATAGGCTGTGGAAACGAGTCATAAACTGAATTACTGCAAGTCGGAAGTGTCTGTAGGTCGACAAGGCCGACAGAGATAATTACAGAGTGCATAACTTAGGCATAAATTTACCGTAATGCATCGTGCATTGTGCATTACGAAGAACGTTGTGGCTTATTGTAGGACTGTGAGTATGATGAAAGTTGATGTTAAGTAATTGGAAGGATTAGCAGTCACGTAGTTAGAACAACGTACAGTCGCAAACAAATGTATGAAGATGAAACCACACGGCTTGGAGGCTTGATATTGCTGTTTCAAAAGATTATTGGCTCATCACAGACCCTCTCCCAGCTTGTACTAACAGTAACACAGAGGGAAGATAACGTTATAGAAGCACAAGTAACCTTTGGGTCCGGATGGCTTGCGACCTGGGAAGCGCGACTTGACCCCAGCCATTATGGCGTGACCTGAGAGGTTAAGGTCGTGACCAGACATGATGGTGGTCTCCTCCTTTGCTTCCCTCGGTAATCTACTAAATCTTTAACCTTCACGCGTATGATTCGGTACAGAGAGAACCACCTATGTTGAGTAGAGCTTAAGAAACCAGATTAAACGACCCCTCTCTTGATTCATTTATTACATCTATAAATAAAAGGACAATCACTGTAGTCAGTGAGATGATTAAAGTCTCAAACATGAGAGAAAAGGCCAGTTTTCTCACTTTCAACTATAGCATCTCGCCTGTGCTCACACTGTCTGTTGTTTCAGTCTCTCGCTGCTGCACCAATATATTTAATGACTAGATGTAGTTCACAAGCAAAAGGTTGCTTACGAAATGCTTTTCAAATGGGAGAGGTTTGAATTGTATGTTGTAAGTTTTACCCAGCTCCTAAGAGAGGAGGCGTGAGCCGATGCAGCTTGCATTTCCTTCGCTGGATGATTATGCTCAGGCGCTGTAATAAGAGTCTGGCTACTCTCTCCTCCTTGGCTGATTCGATTAGCCGTAAGCTAAGGTCAGCGGGAAAGTGTGGAGCAATTTTCCACCCCCAAGGTCCAGCGTCTCGGAACTCTTTGGAACAAGAACACGTTACGGTTCCAGGGCCAAGTATTTTCCAGGTCCTTCTGTTAGTGTGCCGCACCGTCAGGAGTTTCTGAGTTCCTCCCCAGGTACGTCTCCGCCAAGGTGTAAACTTGTATACAGTCCCAGGGATCACCAGCAGCCTGCCTGTCCTTCTGACTTATGATATTGCACGTTCTACGTCAGGCAGCTTGCCACCTCTAACAGGCCAGAGGAGCTGGGGCCCTGCTCCCAGTGGACAAACAGCGGAAGCAAGATTTCTTGGTATGACGTCGTTGATCTTACTGTGGCTGGTGTACCACCCAGCAGAACTCTTTCAGTGTAATGCGTGTTGGTCATGCTAGTCAGCCACGTGTCTGGAGCGGATACACTGTGGTATTCAGAGTACACAGGCTTAAAACAAAAAGTGGAGCATGTGGGTCGAGAGGAGTGGTAAGGGGATGTATAGAGATCCCTTGAGTGGGGAGGCTACTACAGTCCGTTCGCTTTCCTTCCTTATACAGGTTATATTTTGGTCCTGTATGGGTGAGGCTCCTAAGGTCTATTCCTGACTGAGAAATTCCTCCAAAAATACTTCGACTGTATCCACTGTAGATACTGTAACCTACCTGGAGAGATTCCTCCGGTAAGTAGGTCATCACAGGCTTGGTCAGCTCAGGTGCTTTACCTGTGGATCCTCAGGGAAATGGGTCTGGATACGCTATCC
This sequence comes from Panulirus guttatus, assembly GCA_032361385.1. Lineage (NCBI taxonomy): Eukaryota > Metazoa > Arthropoda > Malacostraca > Decapoda > Palinuridae > Panulirus > Panulirus guttatus. Next base: position 3,411 of record JAUUDW010644935.1, read on the forward strand.
AAACAGCTATTTCAGACCTTAGCTGCGCGGATCACATCAAGATCGTGCGCACCTGACCTCCCCAGGGAATCCAGCAGTATCTCAGGCACCGGTTCGCTGGCAGCCTGGAGTGGGAGATAACAAAACTGGAATAGCTAAGTGGGAGGCAGTGCGGACCCTAGTACCACTCAGTCCAGCAGGAGGGGTCACGGAGGTTCAAGGTCTTCTCAAACGATGACCTCAGTAGTGTCTCGCATTCTCTGAGTCTCTCATTTCTCAGAGGCCCTGAAAGAAGTAGAGCAATTGTCAGTGAGGTTCAACGCCTGGTGAAGAGGAAGAGGGCGTTCTGGACATTTATTATGGTGTTGATTTTGACTAATAACCATGATTGGTCTCTGCATTTTCATCTAGAATGACATCTATGATCCTGACACCCAAGGGCGCATTGGGCAGGATGCTGTCTTCCGGGTTCATACCTGAAGCTCCAGGCAATAATGCGAATAACCTGCAAGCAATGTATATGTAGATTCCATTTACGTAAAATCGTATATACATATGCAATAATGACGTTCTTTGAAGAATGCATTCATCAGAGTGAATATTTCTGTCATTCTAAATCTCTCAGCATTTTGCGAGACTTGATTCTTTGAATGAAATTTTCACCTGGCAATGGTAACAACATTAGATCGTGTCCCTCGTTCACTTTACATGGTTGAAGCATCTCGTATACCGAAGAAAATACGTTATGCATACCAGATTAGTGAGGGTTTGGTTAGGTCATTAAGCTAATAACAGTTAGGCAGCGTACTAAGAAATTAGATATTGATTTAATGATAAATGATGATATATTTTTGTGTCTTGAAGACATTAAGAAAAAATGTAAATGTTTTCTTAAACTAGTATAGAAAATTCTGATAACTGGGGAATAATTGCATTATCAGATGTCATCACGTAAACGTTGTAATATAATAAATGAAAATGAAGTTTTAAAGATAGTGCATCATTAAGAATTATATTGGAATATCCAACCGTTCTACATAGCAAAGAGCAATACATTTACAAGGTTATATCAAGAGAGAAAGATCTTTAGTAGCAATATCGGTTATCGGAAGCAGTAGAGGATTGTCGATAGCCTCTAGTGTTCCTCGGAATCAATTCCTTCACTCGTGGACAAAAGATTCGCTTTTGGGTCTCAAATACACCAGCTTCAGTGCCAATATCCGATACGGTACTTGTAAATTATTTACAAGTTACAAATTTGATACGCCTCCATATTAGCGAGCATATGTGTGCGTGTGTGTGTGTGTGTGTGTGTGTGTGTGACTCCACAAGAATATAGCCAAAGGTGTTTATTACATCTGTACCATAAATACTTCTAAAATAAAAGTTTGATTTCAGTCATGACGGAACGGTTCACAGACAATGACACTCCACAACCAACACAGCGCTGGGCCGCTGACCTCTGAACAGAAATATCCGACCCACATTTTTCACTGTTTATCCTCTCGTGTGACAACTGTTGTGCGAGTGTCAGAAAGTTTTCGACAATAGCCTGGTGGATGTGTCTGCTGCCTCTGTGAAGCTATTTTGTTTTTATGGCGAGCAGATTTTCAAACTTATGGCTATAGATATCAAGCCAGGCTGTATATCTTTTGATGAATGAATATAAACCGTTATAAGAAGTATATATGTATGAGAATCAAAATTCGTTTGATCAATGCATGGATAAAAGCCCTCAATATGTTGTTGAACATGGATTGCGGTTGGGCTTCAGGAGAGGGTCGCAATGTCGTTTAAGGCATCGAGAACTACAAGCCATCATCCAAAGGTCATGAATCCTTCGAGATGATAACCAGAGACTAAGACTGTGTTCATGACTTGAAGAATGGAGGCAAGGAGCAAATGGAATAGTCGGCAACTGAAGGCGGTAATGATTTTCAGGAGTTGCCTCTGGCCCAAAGGGGATCCCGAGACTATTGTACATTCAGGGACTTCCAGGAAGGGATCCAGTGATGCTCCAATCCGATGTGTGTGAACCTTTGCTTCAAGAGTCGCAAGAGATCCCCACTGTGCTTCCACCAAGCCTCCAGGAGGGTCTGACTACGCCTTCAGGAAACTTCCAGGCAGTAATGACTTCCAGGAGTCACAGCTGGCCCAGGAGAGATCCAGCGGCTTTTCTACTACCAGACTTTTCAGGTAAGGGATCTAGGGGCTATTGACCAGAAAGGGGTCCTGTAATGTTCCGTGCCTGAAGTTTATGAACTTGCGCCTCCAAACTCTTAAAAGATCCCCACCGCGCTTCCAGCAAACCTCCAGGGGGAAGGGTCTGGAAATATTTCCAGGAAACTCCAAGGGACGTGTCACTGTGCTCGAAGGTTCCCTTGCAAGAAACAGGTATCTGTTCGATACAACAAATGAGGAACCAATGGCAATTACTTGCTGTGTAGACCAGCTTGAGATTGTCATCTGCGGGTGTATCAAGAAACATCTTGCCCAGCCGTCCAGTACTGCTGGAACAGGACTGGAAGGAAATGATGCGGTAAGAATATGAAAACAACCATCCCCAAGAGTAACATTTTGATGAAATTTCTAATCCGCAGAAGGGCCAAATGAGGTGTCTTTTCAGAAAGGGCCAAGGTGAGTCTTCTCAGAGATCCTTCCCGTGGATAAGTTCGACTCAGATATGTAGGCTTTCCATTAGTGAAATTCCTTCTTTAACGCCTTTATAGTTGAACAAGAACTTATAATAATCATCCTACATAATCAAAGCAGCGCTTTCCAGTATCTCCTGAAAGTCAGCTCAAGGAAACAGTCCTTTTCCTACCAGGTCACTGACCTGAGGTTTCTCCCGACGGCCTCCCAGGCTCTCGTCTTCTTCGGTTCTCCTCACAGTCGACCATCCAGACGGTAGTGTCCTGTGATGACCAGCCATCCAGCCTTCCGTAACTTCTCCCCGCTCCTCTTCCCATCGGCCTAGTTCCAGGGATATATGACCAAACTTCTTTATCCCTCTGTAAGCGGGGTCAGACCTCTCCTTCCCACTCTGGCAGTCTGTAGGCATTACACTTACAGTGTTGAGCTCCAAGATCTCAAGTTCAAGAGTGAAGTTTCAGGAAGTTTACTTCAACATAAGAGGCCATAATTTAAGTCTAGGTTCCTCTTCAACCTTAAGGGTCGGCAGCGACAGCTCTTCCTCCCCTTTAAGGAATCCCGTATGTCAAGATTTGTGGCCAAACCTCCTCTTTTCTTTTTCTTTTTTTTTTTTGTCTTTTGTTAGACAGACGTATATATATTTTTTCTTTTCACAAGAGACGAAATGCAAACTGACCTACATATGGGAAAGTATTCACTAATCACGGTATTTGTCTAGAGATTCCATACGTATTATCCACTTGTGAAGAACTGTACGATGTTTGGAACACTGATAATACGTTGCCTCATCCCCTGACTCATGGCTTTACCCAGTGGGACAATCTCCTTCTCACTGTCCATCACAGACCTAACTTACGCCTCACCCCCAAGAGGCCAGAACCCAACTTGGACCTCCAAAGACTAACTCAGACTTCTCAAGTTTCCTGGCAGCAAGTGTTAAGGTAACTTGTGCCTTCGAACCACAAGGACCTCGTGTTCTGGGGGAGTTATTGTGTCCAACACGTTGTAATGACATGGAGATGGAAGCATAACTTTGCTGTTTCACAGTTCAGGGAATACTTGGGTTAGGCAACGCTGGCACTGTGGAGAAGTGCTTCTGTAGTGGAGGAAGGTATTGCGGGAGTGCACGATTGTGTGTGGTAATGTAATGGTTGCTTGTTGTGGTGTGATATGGCATGGTGATTGTGTGGTGTAGTTGATGTTTGTGGTGGTAAGCAAGAGGCGTGTGGTGTATGTAGTGGTGTGGGTGATTATTTGTGTTGTGATGGACATGTGTAGTGGTTTGTGTGTTGTGTAGTGGCGTGTAGACTGTATATGGCAACGTAGGAGGATGTAGGGGTTTAGTGAAGAAGTGTGAGAAATGAGTGTAGTGATGCTGAGGTTGTGAGTAGTGGTAACAAACCTGAAGTTATATGCAGTGGTGCTGTAGTTATAGGCAGTGGTACTGAAGTTGTATATTATGGTAAGGAGCTCACATGTAGTGTTGTTTAGATCCTTTGAAGTGGTATGGTCATCATGTGTAGTGGAGCGGGAATGATATGCAGTGGCGTCGTGGTTGGGTATCTGTGTATATCAGCCTATTAGTCAAGCACGTGAAGTGAGGTGGTTAAGCTGGGTAACTACACAAACCACGTGATGTATCTTGCATACATTGCGTTACATTACTGTATTGGTTGATACAGTGGTGCAGCAGATATATTCTGTGAAGTGTATTTTCGTGATTGTGAAACAAATACTGCATATTCATTTGTCAACATAATATTTTTTTCTGATTTCCTTGGCATAGTGAATAACGCACACACACACACACACACACACACACACACACACTACACACACACACACACATACTACGAATGTGGACACCATACGGAAGTTCAAAAAGTTGTTTGGCATTAGAGAATGTTCAGGAGATGGGACCCCAGGAGTGTTTACTCCCTCCCCGTACAGTACAAATAGGCAGTTAGATAATCACCAGAACAGGGTACATAACAATGGCGTACATACTGTTGCTTTAATCTGTTAACACAGGTTTGCAGACACGATTACGGAAAAAGGATTAAAGTTAGTTCTTACCCAACACATTTCAACCGTCTCTTGAAAAAGAAAATCAATTAATTCAGCTCAAGGATTAAGGTTTCATATCGAATTCTTCATCTTCATAGTTAATGGATTGATACGAAAGTTTTCTCCAGTATGTAAATTGGTCAAACTAGTGAACGTCGAGTTATAACGTTAACGAGACTGAGTGGCCAGAGAGAACGGAGTCCGTGGATGAATCAGTTTCAAACATACATAGACTGACACTTCGTTAGCTAATCAACTACACCGGAATAACGGAGAGAGAGAGAGAGAGAGAGAGAGAGAGAGAGAGAGAGAGAGAGAGAGAGAGAGAGAGAGTACTGCTCCAAATGAAGCCCTGATCATTACTGGGTAAAGGGAACCAACATCTTGGTCTAAGTTAAAGGGCACCGGCCACCCCCCCCTGACAACGCAGTTGGTGGGACGTATGACCCACCAGGATGGCCTCTGTCATGCCTCTCCTCCTCCAGCTCACGGAGGATCAATTCGCCTCGTTTGACCTCTGGTCTGGGTCACTGTGTCTCGAGGGTCAGGGTTGTGGAGTTTCTATGTGTCTCTCAAGAAGACACAGCAACTCCACAACTTTGTATCTGTTGACAGTAGGGCTGTGAGTCGGTCTCCCCCTCCCTCCCCACTCTCTCTCTCTCTCTCTCCATGAAACTGTTAATAACGCGTCTGTGACTCGACCCTCTTCTGGAAGTTACTCTGTCTGTTGAGTGCATCCTGGCACCACACGCGTCTGGCCTTGGGGGGCCAACTCGGGTGGCGTCCTCAGGGGGGCCTGCACGAGCTGGGAAATCAGGAAATTGCCTGTTTCAGCTGCGGCAGAGAGGATGGGGAACAATGCCGGAAGGACGAGGAGAGGCAGGAGAAGGGAAGAAGAAGAAGATGTGAGAAACGGACAGAGGGGAAATATAAGAGAAAGCAGAGAGAAATAAAGCAAGAGAGAGAGAGAGAAGAATGTGATTCAAAGAATTCTGTGAGAAAAGATACATACGATTATCTTACTTTTTCATCTCACAGAAAAAGGAGCGAAAGATTGTGAATGTTTGAGGAATAAGAGGAGAGGAAGTGGAAAGGAAACAGCTGAGACTGATACGAGGAATCTGCCTGACCTGCAGCTATTAAAATTTTATCCTACCATCTGGGTTCGCCAGGAGCTGAGTGTTTCTCATTTTTTCCTCTTTCTCTTTCCTTTTTTCTCTTCCTTTCTCAAGACCACAATATAATTTTTTTGGTACACAGAATAGCACCCATAGCATCGCATATCTGAAGAGATATATTTAGAATTATGAAGCAGACGGATTGTTCAAACCTCGCTAGAAGAGAATAACTAAGGAATCAATAAGGAATACAAATAGGATTTCTTTAGAAGAAGAAGAAGAAAGAAAAGAAAAGGAGAAGAGTTCATAAGATGTAAAGAGACAATTAAAAACGAACTATATGTGGTATAACAGAAGAAAAGAAGGATAATCTAAAAATGTAGACATTGAAGGAAATAATAAGGTAATGAATTATAACTTGTGACAAAGCAAATGTAAGATAAAGATACGATGAATGGAGGGCCAATGGAGATGAATGAAACCAAAGTATTTATCGGGTGGTTGAAAATCGTTATATGGGACAATTGATTAATCAAAGTGCTATGCCACGGGCCAGCCGGCAGTCTGGCCCATTAGCCCTAAATTCCTATATATCTAGGTTGTAATGCTTACCCTAGATATCCAGTCCTGCCATCTGATTCGTTAATAGATAAGGATTTCTTATCATTATCCCACTCATAGTATATGATTCACGCTGATTAATATCCAACAACGTTTTTAGAGCCAGATAGGTAAACTGATGATATGTGTAGATGCTATAGGTCATTTAGAATTAGGTGGTTAAATCTAAAGTCGAAGTCGGAATCAGTACGAGGGATACGGACGAGTTGTTGATCGATGTTTGGGCCCCGCCCATCCAGACCCAGACGAACTCACGAGCCCCACCGACTACAGCTGTTGTGGTAAAGAATATTCATGACTCCATCTGTTGTGGCAGACAACATTCATGACCCCAGCTGTTGTGGCAGACAATATTCATGACTCCAGCTGTTGTGGTAGACAATATTCATGACTTCAGCTGTTGTGGTAGACAATATTCATGACCCCAGCTGTTGTGGTAGACAATATTCATGAATCCAGCTGTTGTGGTAGACAATATGCATGACCCCAGCTGTTGTGGTAGGCAATTTTCATGACCTCAGCTGTTGTGGTAGACAATATTCGACTCCAGCTGTTGTGGTAGACAACATTCATGACTCCAGCTGTTGTGGTAGACAATATTTATGACTCCAGCTGTTGTGGTAGACAATTTTCATGACCCCAGCTGTTGTGGTAGACAATTTTCATGACTCCAGCTGTTGTGGCTGACAATATTCATGAGCTTAACAGTTGCTGCAGGCATTAATTATGTCCCCAGCTGTTGTGGTAGACAGTGTCCATGACCCCAGCTGTTGTGGTAGACAATATTCATGACTGTACTTTCAGATGTTGCGGCTGAGATGGTTGTTTGAAAATGTTATGTGAAGACTGGCACCAGAGTCGATGATAATGATGAGGGTTATATGAATTAAAACCTGCAGAAGGATTTGTCATTATTATCATCAATGATTGATTTCTGCACTGAACTTTGGTGTTTCTGGTATT
>JAUUDW010644946.1:0-10810 GCA_032361385.1 Panulirus guttatus
ACAAAACATATCAGGTAACATATCATTTATATATATATATATATAAATTTACAGTCCTAGTGAAGCATGGAACACTGATATAATTTCTAAACAGTAAGACTGTGTTGGTCATAAGAGCTTATGTGCTTGAATCAGCCAAATTTCCCCGATGCCAGTTATCATTAAACCTGTCTACTTCCAACTCATACTGAATGCGACAGAGCTCCGTGTCTGTAAAACAACACAACAACGCATCGAGGACTTTCCCACCCACTTCCATTTGCTGCATCCACAAGTCGGGACTGTCCGAAACTGTTTTTCCTCTCTTTTCTTTCCCGATCGAGAATCCAATTATGTTTTTTATAACACGAGTTCCGGGAACAAAGGATAAGAATAACATCCCCGAAAGCGGGTTAAGTTGTTTACACAAAACGCTTTGATGTTTGTCTCATAAAGCATTCCGCAAAGAGCTCCCCCGGGGTGAAGGAGGGGCTGTCGAACCACTCGGTAAACTGAAGATCCGGAGGAAGAGGGCATTGGAGCGGAGGTGAGAGGTCTTGGAGGTCTTAGAGGTCTTGCAGGTCTCGGAGGTGTGAGGTGAAGGACCTTCAGAGGCGAAACATTGAAGAGAGTTTCCTCAACAGTACGGTGCCTCCATTATTACAGTATCATATCTTCATTTCCAACTACGTTTCTCAGGATGTACAGTGAAAAACAATCTAAAGGAAAATTTTTCCACACAGAACATAATCTGAAAATACGTAAAGAGGCAAGCAAGAAGGGAAATGCAGTGATATGTCGAGAGAGAATATAAAGAGAATTGCACAGCAGATCAGAGAAGATGGAACGTTGATTCACAAAAAAGAAAGTGAGAAAAGTGTTGAGGCATTTCATTCAACACAGTCTCTTGAAACAGAACGAGCTGAATCGATACAAATACAACAGTACCAAAATAGTACATTTTTTTCTGTCGGCAGTGATGTACGATTAACTCTGTGCCGATCGACAGTGACATCAAATGATTGAAAGCAAATCGTAACGCTGCCAAGGCGCGAATGGCATCGTGAAAACCGGCATCTCAAAAATCATTGGCTGTGCAAATAGTTCAAACTTCTGAGAACCAGAATGGCAAAGACTCACGTATCCCTCAGAGTTCCTAGAATATTTTCTATCATTCAATAGACTAACTTGTCTAGATATGATTATTGAACCCCCTTTGTTTACTACAACTTACTGGGAAGTTCTAACTGTACACAGGGCTCATAAGTTTAACCAATTCTGCCATACGTATCGAATCCTGACTATTCTTACCTGCTTAAGTTCATGATGGTTTTGACAATTCCCACCTCTGCTCACCCTATCTTAGGGAGGAAGAAGTATAAAGTTACCTCCATCATCTGTGATGCAACAGAACCTCTCTGTGAATTGTAGATGATAGACTTCTCCAATTAGATCCCACTACTCGGACTTTTGAACACAGGCTTATAAGTTAAAACCAGTAATCTTTGGCAATTACCAAAGAGGTAATCCGGCAATGATTGGAGGAGCAAAGGTGTATTGTTTCTTAATACTTCACCCAGCGTCTTAACCTCCGGAAGCTAGAGTAGTGCCGTGAAAATCAGATTTTTTTTTTTCTTTTAAATGGACAAGCTTGATTGAATTTCCGGGCCGCATCATCTCCCACCTCCTCTTTCGTGCCTCCACAGCTATAATACACAGCTCGAGGCTCCATCCCTTTTCCATCTATACTCCCTCACACTCCGTTGGCTCGAGCCACACACTTCTTCACACTCCATCGACCCTCTTCGACCACCAGAGCTACAGAAAACGTTTTAGTAGATAATGACCTCCTCCGTCACCATCAGTATCTTGTCACTATCATTTACGAGCACGTCCTCTTGCTCAAGGTATCACGGTGGGAATATTTTCCGTGAACAGTATTTTTGAATTCTACACAAGACCTGAGAATTCAGCAGTCGTCTCTTTCATAAAAAATATATCAATATACTGACGTCTTTCTTAAGTTTCCTTTTCCTCACTTAACAATCTTGACAGATATAGTATTTTAAGCTACAATGTATCAGTTACACGGTCTAAAAGAACAAGTAACATACTTCGAAATGTGTTTGATTTGGATATGTAATACACACGACAGGGAGTCTTCTCTATATGTGATACTAGTGATGAAATCTTTTTTTTTACTTTGTAGTGATCGACATTTCACGGTATAAACAAGCCGCATTCATGGCCATTCCCGGGTGAAAGGAATTCATGCTAAGAAAAAGAGAGAACAAATCAATCTGAATTCTTCAGGTGCTTGTGGACCAAAGCGTTAAAAGTGAAAGAGTTATGGGAAGAGGGAGAGACGAGGGAAGCAAGACAGCTCCACAAATTCGCTGTTCGATGGAAAAGGGAGGAGCCATAACGGCCAATCCTCTTGTACTTGGTCTCCACACAGAAACTAGAGGCAGCAGCAACCACAACGTTTTAGGTGTTAGGATGGAGGGTATGGTTACTGCCCATCTTGCTTATGTTACTGTAGGGATAAATTGCAGTGTTTTGACAACAGAACAGTGGAAACGAGTGACATGTGTAAAGAGATATCGGTGGAAATTAAGTTTTGCACTATTGACTTAACCAGATATTTGCTTGCTCCACTCTGAGATATAGCATAGTCCAGATAAAGAGGAGAGATGTGTTCAGTAAGAGAAAGAGAACGAGAATTAGAGTGATGCGGTGACAAATTCAGGTTAAAGTATGTAACGTGGAATCGTCGGAGTGTTTAACACTATGACTCGTCATAGTTGCGTGAGAAATTTGTCTCAAAACCTGATACCTTCTGGATGCTAAGCGAGCGAAGTTTAATGGAGGGATTAAGGACGCGAGGAAGAAGAATAGAGTGAAAACATGCTTGAATAAACTATAAAACCTGCGTGACAAAGGGATCGGATGCCAGGGGAAATCATAAGATGGCGCTGGTAGCCCTAAGACTAAAACAAAATGCAATCCTCCAGAAGGCTTCGTGCCCAGAAGGTTATCCAAGCTTCTGAAAGCAGAGCGTCATTTTGATAAAAGCGCTGTTATCACAGTCTCTGAATGGAGGTAACAGAAACTCGCGCGAAGAACAGGGAAAACGAAATCTTGCTATGAAATATCTTGAGGCTGTCTTGGATGATAGATTCCAAACGTCTGTGCGTGGGTTTTTCTGTTGCTGGAGGAATCAGTCTTCCATGCATATCAACTCCGCCACTGGCGCAGTTTTCTTTGAAAGAAAAGGATGTGGAAAACTGAATGTCTGCCTTACTGACGTCACCACCTGAGCCGTTTGAGAGAGAGAGAAAAACAATTGCTGGAATGCATAACAGGTTTCTTGTATGAAAAGGACGATCTCGGGTTACAATAAAAATTGGGAGTATGTCGAATTCCACTAAAGGGGAGGAGGTCGAATTCCAGTCTAGGTCACGAAGAGAATAAGCTGTTTAATAACCATCAGCTATCATTGCATGGGACATGTTTGACTTATCATTCATGGGGATGGAGGAGAACGAGTCACATTCTGAACACCTTCAGAAAAATAGATAAAAAAACTATGAGATCCAGATATCCAAAACGAGAAATGAAGAAATACCTTAGATCCCAGATCGTAACGAAGCTGAAGAGAACAAACAAAGCAAATATGAGAAAATATGTGATCGTCTTATGCCTTCTGGCATTAGAAAAACCTCTCAATGAGCACCTATTTGCAGAGCCAAGTGACATGATTGGTTTCAGATACCGGTAAAAGAAACCAGAGTATTAGAATGCTTCTAGTTACTGCGGAAAATGGCCAAAAAAGAGGTACTACAAACTTTTCAGGGATCTCATAGATGCTATATCAGAATAGTATAGATACCAATGATATGTTCATTTGAGTTCACCTGTCATCCGATCTATGAGAGATCGAAGACGAAGTTCTACTTGGGTCCAGCGCTCTTGAAAGGAGTTGGATCCAGTACCATTCTGAACCGATGGTCGAGGACTTATTACAAGCTGCTGTTGAAAAAAATGCCGATCAAAAGAAGGATTGGAGAGTTTTTCTTTCGACAAATCGCATTAAGAGAGTTTACACAAAGTGCTTTTGAATTTTCATGCGAGGGAAACATGCTGCGTATGAGAGCAATTATTTACACACGGGCCACCGCAAATAAAAACGTGCCTGAAGTCTGGAAAAGGGGAAAAAATGAATCCCTCCGACGCCATCAAAGTTCGTGGCAAACAGGGAGCTTTGGAAGGACGAGAGAGAGGGAGGAAAGGAAGCACATTTCCTCAGTGATAATGATACAAGACCAGGATTCAGTTGAGGGACAATTTACCAACGGCTATGTGTCTACTTCGGTAGCTCTCACAAATGCAGGAACTCAGTAAAACTAAAGTGGTCGTCTCATCTGGAATGATTATATCTTAAGTTTTTCTAATATATCACAAGGGTGGAGGCGTTTGTGCATACCCTAATGCAAAAACTGTCAGTGCTCACCTTTTGGATCTCGAGCCTCCTCGCTATGGTACCATTTGGCTCAAAATTTCTCCAAAAACCTTCAAGCTATTTGGCTGTAAATCAGCAATACAAGACATGCACTACATAGTGTCACTGTGAAGAGCGTTTCTGAGAAACATTTTACTCGCAGCATGAAGAGAAATTAATGACCAATGCCTCACTAAACGGTCAACACGTCAAAATATATTTCGAACGGCGAGAATGTCGGGGTATCGACAGCAACACAGTGAAGTGATTAAAGGAATCTTGTTATGCAGGAGGGCATCATTATTACTCACCCTGTTTGCTAGTTTAGATGAAGAACATGCATGAATTACCCGGCCATTGTCCTTGCTCTCGTGAGAATTTCGTGATGAGGAATTTAACAGTGCAATAATCAAGAGACTTCCTTTGAACTCTGTGCGGGCCTTGGGCCTTGCCTGCAGTGCGACGAGTTAATAATAGAGACAGGAAAACGTCCGCCCTTGGAAAGGAAAGGTTCAAACGCCACTGGCATGGGAACAGTCTGTCAACACTACACCTGCATTTACTAAATATGAGGAAGGAATTGCTTTTCCCGTAATGAAGCAACTTTTTTAATAACTACAGTGGAGTGCTTGACAACGAGATAATGTTACACGTAACGTAACCAGGAGAGACCAAACGTACCACCATAAATCCGTATTGCAGATGCAATTGATTGAAAACAAAAAAGCTAATAAAGTCAAAGGAAACTGTAATCCACTGAATGATGATTCGACAAGATGCAATCAGACGACCGAAGCAACATCACAGCAAGCAAGACATCAAAGGATATCTAATTCTAACATCAAAAACGTCAATGATGTTTCACTGATTAACTGCGATTCCGTATCAAACTTTTCTGATTTTCTGATTGTGACGATTGGCTATAATCTATGTGTTTCTTATCTTTCCTTCAAAATATGAGCGATAAGCTCATACGACAGTTAATACGACCCGGTTTACAATTTTTGAAAGCGTATTTCAAGGTCTAATAAAAACTTTTCGACAACCATGAGACATTTTTTCTGTCGCGTCATCGAGTCTCCTTCCTTTATGGAAGCCAATGCAGTTTTATGGAAGATGGCCACCGCTGGATACCAGATATAACAACACGTCTTTGATTAAAAAAGTTTCTCGTCTCGCGTTACCCACTGCAGCCCAGTCTCAAGGACACTAGAAATTACCCCAATTCAAGAGTTCATTTTAAGATATTCCAATTTTTTCTTTCACTCGGAGCGATGTGGTATACGGGGGGAGACGTGGTTATCAGTGGATTGAACCAGGGCATATAAAGCAGTCAGGGGAGGGGAAATGGTAAGGTCTATGGGGCTGTGGGGGTCTGGTTGTGAAAAGGGCCTTCGGTGCGTTACATATGGCGGATAGAAAATGGATGTGAGCAAATGAGGCCATTTCTCCGTCTGTTCCTGGCGCTACCTCGCTAACGCGGGAAATGGCAAACAAATATGAAAGATTAACATAAAATGATAAAAAAAAAGGAGACTGATCGTCACTCTTCCAAAAATCCTCGATCTCACAAACCTCTCCCACATTTATCATCTCCTCACTCTCGTCTTTCCATTCGATGTATGAGGAATACACAAGAGAGTTAATCAACAGTCACCCGGCAAAGAATGCAAATTTCTTTGCAGAGTTGGGAAGTTATATAGACTGGCAAATCCGTTCACTTCCAGTTGTCTGTGTGTTAAATGTGGCGCCGAGTTCATACGAATTCTGCTGTTTTACTTCAGTGTTATGTTGGCTCGGTCAGTGGGCTGTTTAAGTTCGTGAAGTGTGCAGTGGGTGATTAACTGATTTTTTTCTAAGTTCATCAGATCGAGGCCTCTTAAGTCAATAGCACTTCCTTACGAAGGATTAAGGAAAATTCTGTTTGGTGGCCATGAACACCTAAAGAATATTAAGCCAAAAAAATAAGTTAGTCTATGGCTTAGTGAACTATAAACTTTTATGCTTTAGATTCTTGATAATTATCCTACATGTACCATTTTCACGCTGATTTTTTGACCTCAGTGATGGAAAGCTGTTCATTCTGAGTTCGGAATGCTAATTAGGCTGTTCATATTGGGCGATGCTTAAACGAGTTTCGTCCAGTTTTCTTTTCAGAAGCCGTTACGAGGATCGTGTCTCTTTTTTCCATCTCCACTACTCAACTGTAGTTATTAGAAAAGTTACGTCATTACGGCAAAAGCACTTCCTTCATCATATGAGCACAGTGGGTGCATCTTTCACGCTTCCTGGTGAAAGTGTGATAAAAAATACGTTTGTGAGAGGTGTTCGTTAATGTTATGATGAGTGACAAAAGGGGAAAACTATAGAAAGAAAACATCAGATGAATGGATGAGTTCAATGATCTGCGTGCGCATGAATTAAATGGGTACTTAACTAGTGCAGTGATAGAAGCAGACGATAAAGCATTAGCATCAAAAAGAGGGAGAGACAGACTGGCTGAATAGCTACCAACTCCAGGAGGAATGATAACACTGACTCTCTGTTACATATACATCTCTCCTCCACATTTGTAGACACTCGGTAAAACCCAGAATGATAAGGGAGTGGGAGGGACAAAGACTCTCTCTGCAAAATGAATCCCTTTTCATATCTCGTATCTCATCACGCAGCGAGGGATTAATGCACTAATCCCGAAGCCCCAGAACTTAAAAGCCTTCGGAATTCACATTACCAATCGGATGTTACCGGAATCATTTTCCGACTGAGATTTATCATTTTTGCATTGCGAAAAGAAGCTAAATAGATTCATTTCAGACATCAACATTACGGATATAAAATCTACGCTATATAGAAACTGCATAAATATATATATATGATAGCTTCAAGCCACTCAAAGCACAACAACATTCACAGGCTGCAGGAAAACCACAGACAGTCAACATCTTTACACAGAGACGAAAAATACTTCCAATTCAGTTCTGGCTCAACATGTTTGGCATCCAGTTCCGTGCAGTAGCAATGACTTCATCCCATCTGAGCTGTGCTTTTCGATCCTGTTTCTACCACTATATCTAGTGAATTAAAACAGGTAACCTCGCAACAGACCGTCAGGTCTCCTGTTATCTGTCCTTTCCATGCATTGCCACGTATTCCCATGGGCCAGTTCAAAAGCACGTACTAACCTTTCACGCAGAATGGAAGAGCTAACTCCAGCCTCACATGTCAGCAACCTGTGTTCAGATAAGTCCCAGTCACCAGCAAACACCACTATCACAAAACACACACTCGCCGAAAATACCTGCACAAACTAGACAAACAATTCTCCAACTTTGTCATGAAAGGTCTATTCTTGTACATCCATCCAAAACTGCACTCCCAAGATAAAGTCGGGTCACAGGTTCATCTTCCCGTTCTTGACAAAACCGATCTCTTCTTCACGAACCTAGAGTCAACGCATTGCAAGACTCACCCATGAACAAGATGCAATTTGCACACTAAAGACGCTGAACAGCCCCTCAACCGCCTTGCATTAACGTTGTCCTGACAAACGCAAAACTTCACCACGCATCACGACAAGAGGTCCAGGCAACTGATAGATAGAAAAAACAGACAGATACAGATACGAGGTCTTGAAAGAAAATGGCACCCGGTCGCATGATTGTGGAAGAGGAGGACGAGGAACAGGAAGGAGGGGGGGAGGGAGAAAGGAGATTAGGAAGTTCAAGGTAATATAGGATATGGAATGCATGGCTTAGGGTTGGGAAGTATGGCGGTGGGTGGTACTTGGAGTTATCCCACCTCAAGCTTCATTCATATGTGACTGTAAAATACTCGTTCTCTCCTGCTGCGTTCCCCTCAGCAGCTGAAATCATTTCAGGAACCACGAGAGATTTCTCGTCCGAAAGGTAGTTATTTTTCTCTGGAGAGGCAAATCATGTCCTCAGTGATACACACGAGCCGTCAAAGTCTTAAGTGGCGATAAAACCATCAGATCCTGAGGGGAAATACCAGCAGATCAGAAAATACAGTACCTCACTGAAACCCTGAAAGATGATGAAACTTTTCTCTCTACATAATATGCAGGGCGTCCCCAGTTGGCTAATGGATTCGACGCACCAGTTGATAAAAGCTTACTACTCAGTCGACTGATTGAAATCCCCCACGAGGAATAGGAGCAATAGCTACATACTCAGTGCGTTACTCCCCAGAAACACGACTAGATCTGTGTACATTTTTTGAGCGATGAACAGAGATAATGTGCGTTGCCTTCAGCTGTTCACATGGTTCGTTCGAGTTAGGCCTCCTATAAAACACATCAGAGGTCATACTCATTTGTTGTGACGACTAAGTAGAACAGAAGATAAGTCATTTGTTTTCCAGCTAAACTCCGCAAAACATTATGAAGACGACAATCCATTCGTTGCAGTATAATCCAATATTTTCTGCCGAGTAGAAGATTTTGAAATAAAACATTCGGTGTTAAATAAAGACGAACATTAGACAACAGAGGAGGGACTGGGTTTCGAACAAGCACGATCGGCTCTCTCTCTCTCTCTCTCTCTCTCTCTCTCTCCTTTAGGTATACTGTTTTCTACAACTTCCCGCACGACAACTTTCTAATTTCATGTTTTTTTCCAAATGCTGAAAGCAGCCATTGAGGCCTTTATATCACCCATAAGAAACATGAAAGAATTCGACACTTTACGGCGTTGTCACTTTCAATTTGATGGACAGCTAAATCTTTGCAGTCCATTTCACGATCGGGAATAATTCGATATGACGAATGCCTGTGTGGACTAAGAGGGCGAGAGCTTTTGAATTCTACGTTCGGCTTGGGCAGGAGCCCTCGTCAGTCTCTCTGAAGAAGGCTTCTGCGCGCGCTGAAGAAACGTTAGGAATAAAATAAGACTCAAAAGCTCCCTCCTGTGTTTACGCACGATCCAAAAGCCGCACTCTGTCGTATCTATCATCCCATGAACACAAAAGGAATGCCTGCTTTTCAGGTGCTCGCCAATGACTCAAAAAGGAGAACGAGGAGAAGGCATTGTGAGGAATTACGCCTTTGTTTTAAAATGGAACCATGACGAAAACCCATCTCCATTACGAATCATTTCATCGGCAAGTTGCCTTTCCAGCGTCGCAAAACGGACGGTGTAAAGGACGAAGTTTTATTTGATTTCAGAGATTCAAAACTCTTCATAAGTGACACAATATATATCTCCATGGGCACACTGGCTTGACCAACTGATGGATTTAGAATAAATTTCAAAAGCTTTTCCTTAAAGCAAAGGAAGTCTTTTTACACTTATTTCGTTAGATGCAACAAAATCCGACGTTATGAACTGTCAAAGTGGACTGGCAATGAAACCGTGTTATCGGCTTTTAAATCCACCTAAATTGATCGAAACCCTTTCCCGTGAGAAGGGGGAATATTACAGCGTTTAGATAGGGTATTTACCTTCGTCGTCCGGTGCCTGGCTGGTGAAGAAGACGATGACTTACCTGTGTTTAAGTATCGCTGAAATCTGTAAAATGAAAGAGGATGAATTAGGTGGGTTTTCGTTGAACATGGAGAGAGAGAGATAAGTCTAAAATAAGTTTATGCTTTTGTCTGAAATGCCAAGAGGTTAAGAACCTCGGTCAAAGACAGGAAGATGCAACCAGCACTACGCAATTGGAATCAGTTCAGTTGTGCGTCTCACAGCCCTACCTTTATAATACCAGCTTTCACGTTCAAAGAAGAACGTTTCTTTACGTTCAAAGAAGAACGTTTCTTTACGTTCAAAGAAGCACATTTTTGTATATACAACTCGGTCTGCTGCGCAAATAATACCAGAACTACAGAAGTTATAGAAAAGCATCCTGAGGACTGGAAAGAGTAATTACAGCCACTGAATATTCAATTATCCTCCTTCGAGCAAGCTGTCTGGCCAACGGCGTATGTGTGTGTGTGTGTGTGTGTGTGTGTAGTGCAGAGGAAACCAATGATTGTGTAGATTACGCGGTCGGGGTTCTCCTTTTCCAATTTGCAGACCAGAGCCGTGTACGAGGCGCGGCCCGCAGTAGCGCCATGAATGATGCAAGGTTTCCTCAAATCAACACAGCCCAACACACGCACACACACACACACACACGGAAGAGAGACGAAATCACATCACATGAATCTCTCGAATCACTTCCTGGTAATCCCATTGTCTCACCCTCATGTTTCTACACATTTCACGCCATTAGAATTTTTCTCTCTTAGTCGATCATCATTTTCGACCCAGATGCGGAAATAACACCGATTTTATCTCTCTCTCTGTCTCTGTCTCTCTCTCTCTCTCT
>JAUUDW010644957.1:0-10809 GCA_032361385.1 Panulirus guttatus
GGGTGCTTGGTCAGTGAAGGGTGAAAAGGGGGAAGGGGGGGGACTTGGGATAGCCGCTGGCCATGTTGGCAAACGATCGCACGGCTGCCCAGCCATGGATGACACACACACACACACACTCTCTCTCTCTCCCCTGCACTCACCCCCAAAGAATGACTTTAACACGCGAGAGATAACATCCGAAAGCGACACCACTAATACGTCTGAGATTGTGTGTGTGTGTGTGTACGGGGATGTTAAGACTTTACCATACACCTAGCTGTATAGGAACCCAGCGGTCTGTTGCTACAGCAATTCCTACAGTCCACGCCCTGACGTTACCTGTTGCTGTAGGCATTCCTGTAGTCCATGCCCTGAGGTCATCCGGGCCTCTGTAGTTAAAAGATAAAAGAAAACTTTACGAGCATTTCTTCCTGACTCATCCGTTTTCTCTCCTGGCGTCTGCACGCCAGCCCGTTTTCGATCGATCCCACTAACACAAACAGTGGCCAACGGTCCGTTACCTCCTGCATGCCTTAGTATACCCTGAGGAGATCGAATTTTCCTTTCGACGTTGGGTATTAAGGATATGTTTCAAGAAGAAAACTGCTCGTCCGTTTCGTGATTATATATCTATATTGGTCTGTGAACATCGTTAAATGTCGAAAAGTCTCTCTGGATTCGCAAGAAAGAAAAAAAAAGTCATACAGATGTTTCAGAAAGACTGCAAACTATTCATGTAACTGAGGAGGCGTAAATAAAGTCAGTTGTGGATGTAAAGCCATATACTTATAAAGACTATACTTAAACGTATCTATAGTACTGATCTTAACCATTCTGACAGGTAAATCACCCCATAAGTTAACAATCCTGTTGAAGAACAAGGACTTCGCCTCAGTCGAGGTTAAACGTTTATCATTGCATTCACCATCACGGTCAATATCCACCATTATTATCATTACTGCATTTTTATGGTGACCTACGAGCAAAACATGACTTTATCACGGCCATCTCGAGTGACAAAAAGAAAAAATACCTGAATGAAAAAAAAGAATGAAGGAAGTAAATGGAGCTGCTCAAGGTGTCTGTCGACCCGACTCAAAGATGAGAGGGTTATAGGAAGAGGGAAAGATGTTAGAAGGATAAGAGATCCACAGCTTTACCGTCTGAGGAAAGAAGAAGGTATCACAACGATCAATCCTCGTATGACTGGTCTCCACACGGAAACTATGGGAAGCGGCAGCCAGACGTGCGCCACGGGTCCAAGCCTTGGTGGTGAGGACACATGCAGACGACAAACATTTGAAGCGAGAAAAAACGAGAGTGAAGGGGCAACAACTGGCAGGGTCAGAGCGGTCTTCTTTCTTTGGGCTGGGCTGCACCAAGGCAGGCTTCCAAAGACGAGGAAAAACTCGGGTTTTTAGACAGATATAAAAGAAGTGGGCAAGGATAGGAGCTACATTAGAGGCTCACTGTCCTAGGACTTGTAGGGGTATGCCATCTGGACCATATTTATATATAACTTACCCATTTGAAGCTGGAAAGTACTCAGAAGACCCAGTGGAGGAAAAGTATAGGAGATATTATTGGTTCAGTGGTAGATGATGGGAGATACTGGAGGACTAGACGCTGAATCCTCCAAGGTGAACTTAGAGGAGAACTTAGCACCCAAAACAGCGGCTCTATATAGAATGATCTGCTCGAAACAGAAGAGGAAACGTTGAAGTACTGAAGTTATTGGAGTTTCTTTTAGATAAAGACCAGAGAGATTTATCAGTAGAAGTCAGTTCAGTACACTTTCTTTTCATAAACGCGTTTGACATTACACAGTGCAGCTCTGATGCGATTCCTAGCAGATATAAAGTCGAGGTGGGACTCAAGGGAGGAGAAGTGTGTCATGGCCCACTACACTCTGTCCCTAATACGATGGGCATCAAAGTACGAGCAATCAAATCAAGATGGTGGAAGAAAACTCTGATAGGAAAAGGGACGAAGGACGTAATTCCAAGCAAAATAACTTCCGTTATACCATCAGCACAGCTGGAGGCATCCGCGCCAGTGAAGCAGCACCTGTCCGAAATAAAAAATAGGATGACTAATGAGTTCTCCTAAAGTGCCAACGTTTGCCTCTTGAGGGGAGAGAGGTATCACAGGGGTAACAAAAGAGATAGCATGTGTTTAAAGAGTGGTCATGACAGTCGGGAACTTATGCTGGGTGTCTGAGTATTTGTTCCATATCGTTTAAGGAGGGGAACCAGTAATGGCCAAACTCCAGTGAGTTCATCCCAAGTAAGACATATCAATCAATGTACTGCACATTGAAACCCCAGCATAGAGGTTTTCAATGTGGATGTGAAGGAGCCAATTCTTTGTTTCAGTAAGTTAAGTAGTCGAAAAGATGTAGGGGGAATTGGTGGTAAAAACAAAACAGTAAAGCAATGTTACAGTGGGTAGAGAAATTCTGAGGTATATATGAAATGAAAGTCCGGAACGAACAATGGGTGTTTTTCTATTACAAAAAGCACAAACACCGTCCTTAGAGCAAAAGGAATGGTAGAAATCATGGCTAACGATCTAACAGTGTAGAGGAGAACCAGCCTTAACCAGTTGGGGTTCTGAGATAACATCAGAAGGGACAGAAGGCGTTCTACAAAGGGGAAGTTGGATTTGTGTGTGTGTTTTGCATTTTCAACATGTGTGACTCATCTTTCTCAAACATGTCTGTCTCCTCCGCAGGTCTGTCGCTCAAGTGCGGCGAGCAGATCTTCATACATCGGGGAGAGCAAAAGGTATTACGCTTCTGGAGTTCCGAAGACGAGCTCCTGAATGTCGACGTCTTCTCGAAGACTCGAGGCGAAGGAGCGACTACTACAGGAGTGGGTGTTGGGGGTGGCCCTGGCCCTGGGGGCGGTGGTGGGGCCACATGGCGGCCCGTAGCCCCTGGTAAGTACCCTAGTAACACGGGAAGTAATTCACAGCTTGGTAGCAAGAGGCCCACGCCAGAGACCGAGGCGAGCAAGGGCGACTTCTACTACGCCTACGGGGACAAGCTCACGACCGTGTCGCCTGCGGCAGCCTCGTCGTCAGGGACAGCGGGCGGGGCCCCGCCGCACCAGCAACGCGTCACCACCACACAGCTGGGAGAGCAAGGCGTTCCTCCTGAGCACCAGGGCCACGGAAGCGAAGACGGGAGCCAACACGACGGTCTCGGCGTCAGTACAGTCTTCTCGGACGATTCCATAATATACGATTTCAAAACCAGAGACGACTTCACTGACTACGACGCGGGTGACTACGAAGACACGAGGGCGGAAGAGGGGCCTTCCCTGGGCGTGGGAGGCCAAGAGGTCGACACACCCACCACGACGCTCGTACCTCCACGACAAGAAGAGGCTTCGCATCACACGCATGAATCTGACAGTCATCGGGTCGACGACATTCCGCAGGACACTAACCAAGAACCGATCAACGACGAGGACCAAGACGCATCGGAACGCACGACGCTCGGCCCTCAACCACAGGAGGCTTCTGTGGGGCCCACGAGACTCGGGTCACAACCACAGGAGGCCTCTGTAGGGCCCACGAGACTCGGGTCACAAGCACAGGAGGCCTCTGTGGGGCCCACAACACTTGGTCCACAAGCACAGGAGGCCTCCTCTGATGGGACCTCGTCGACCGCTCTCGCAAACGGAGCAGCGGGACCCCTGGAGCAAGACAACAGACAGGCCGTGTCCACACAAGGACTGCCGGCGCAAGTGAAGACACCAGAGCAGGAACAGCAGCAGCCCGACGCCGGTGGACTGTTTGCTGATGACGCCGAGCCAACCACAGACATAACTGTCGGGGTCACGGCCCAGGACGCCGCGAACAAACCAGCCCTGCAGGATAAACAAGCTCCTGACGAGGCAACAGCTATGCATCACACCGTGAAGCCCGCCTCTGTGCCTGCAGCATCGACAACGGAGGGGGAACCT
Source organism: Panulirus guttatus (assembly GCA_032361385.1). Classification (NCBI taxonomy): domain Eukaryota; kingdom Metazoa; phylum Arthropoda; class Malacostraca; order Decapoda; family Palinuridae; genus Panulirus; species Panulirus guttatus. The sequence continues at coordinate 3,954 of JAUUDW010644957.1, forward strand.
TACACCACGACTAATGCACGGGGCGCGGCGGAGGACGCAGAGGACTGGTCGACTGCGGATCAACACGCTGCTGACGATGGCGAGGAGTCCACGGAGGCGAGCGCGGCTCACACGCAACACCCAGCGGAAGACGATCTTCAAACTCTCGGTTACGACGACTTGATGACGACAGAGCGAACGACCATCGTCAACGAGAGGGTTCCCGCCACGGCGTCTGTTACTGAGGGGTATCCAGACCCGGAGACCTTCGCGTCACGGACAGAAGCCGAGGGCAGCGCAGAGGTGTCCCCAGGACACGCCAGGATTGAGGCACATCTTGCAGACGGGCTGGACGAGACCACAGCATCCGACGACGACGATGACCCTCGCACATACTCCACCGCTGAACCTGAATATGACGCCACCCGGATGACTCATATTGGGCCACCCAGGCACGCTACCGAAGCCTCAGCGTCAGGAGACGTGCAGACAGAATCGGTAACGAAAGCCCCAGGGGTTGCCACAGACGTTCTCCCTACGGTAGAAGTTCCCATTACCACAGAGGTTGCCGCTGCCACAGAACCTGCCGGCACCACAGATGCTCCATCCACCACAGAGGTTCCCGACGATGTGGCTCCCCATGGCAGTAGGGAGGAGCGGACCACAGAGACTCCAACTACCACAGAGGCTCCCGACGATGTCGTTCCCCATGGCAATAGGGAGGAGGTCACCACGGGAGAGAGCGTGACGATGGAGAGCATTCGAACAGACCAGATGGAGGTGGCAGCAGACCTCTCCCAGAACGCTGCTGGCCCGGAGGATGAGAGTTCTTGGGATACCGACACGGGAGATACAGGGGAACAGGTCACGACGAAACATCCTTCAGATACCAGGCAAGAGGTCTTCGCCGGCACCACCGACTACCCTCCCACAGAGACCGCAGAAACGATCGTTAACGCGATACCGGAGGACTCCACGGGCATCAGAGACGGCGCCGAGGACATTCCTGCAGATGCTGTCACGGGCATCATGGGCGAAGCAGAGTTCGATGCTACCAGTGACTCAACCACAAAAGCTACCGGCGAAGATACCCGAGACGACATCTTGGGAGATGAAGCCACAGAAGAAGCTGCAACAGATATCCCAGAAATCAAAGAGGGTCCCGGACAAGCCACTGACAATATCAGAGAAGGAAGCCCCATTGATACTGAAGGGGAACCCATCACATACACCACAGAGGCAGCCTTCAGGGGAGGGGGCACCTCAGATACCACAGAGGTCACGGAAGATACCACCACAGACACCAATGATAGCGAGGCAAAACTCGACCACATGCAGGGCGGGGGCCAAGGGTCGGAAGCCACGGCCGGAGACGTCAGCAAGCACGAATTCGATGAGTACGACGACCATGACATCTACCACTTCTCCACTGGCCAGGAGGAGACGAAGGAGACCTGGGAGGACGCCGAGATCAACGACTACGAGGAGGCTGAAACCACTACTGTCTTCTGGACCAGGAAAGAGGCCATACTTACCACAGGCTCTCCAGCCGATGTTGATGACGTCCTCGCCGACACTCGGTCCACCACTGACGCTCTGCCCTCCGGCGACTGGAGCGACAGCGATGTGGGTGCGACAGATTCCACGACACACCCGGCAGGAAAAGAGGAAGACTCTGACGGTAACCAAAACCTGGAATCAGACTCCGGTACGCCACCAGCCGCGGCGGACTCCGCCTTCCTCATAGACCCACTCTGGGATGAAGGCCCCAAGACAGACGCTGGTGGGTCAGGCGCCGCCAGCCACGGCGACACCAAAGATACCCCCGCCATCCTGAAGGCGACTGGGTCCTCCTCCTCCTCCAGCGACAGCGACCACGGCAGCCATGGGGACATCTTCGACACCATCATAGAGCAGCTGACTGAGGACCTGGAGAGAGATTTCCACAAAACGCGCCAGCCGGTCGACCCTCTCTTCCTGGACATCAGCAGTCTGCTCAGGAGGGAGCCCACCACAGCCGGGGAGCTGGGTGCGTACGGCACCCACGACGCCCCAGCACCACAGCTGACCCTCGGCCACTCCGAGACGGAGTCGTTCTTCAGGGAAGACCCCACGACCGACGACGACGACGAGGTCGAGGCGACCACAGCGTCGGACGCATTTACCCACACGCTGGCGCCAGGCTCCTTTGCCATGGGCGGGTTCATGGACCTGAGCGTGGCGGCTATGCTCGACGACACGACACACTCCACCGCGGACCAGACGGAGGCACCGACGGAGGCACGGTCAGAGGCACCGCCAGAGGCGCTGACGACGACAGCGCCAGCAGAGGACAGCACGGAGGTGGCTCCGACGGACGCACCGGACTACGACTATCCCAACATCACCGACGACGACAGCTTCAAGGGCTACGACTACTACGAGCACCTGGTCGACTCGCTCACTGCCCAGGACAGCCCGTACAAGGACGAGGAAGGACAAGGGACCACGTCTGGCACAGTGCCGCACGAGACAGACGCGGAACTTGCCGTGCTGAAAACCCCTACGGGCGAGTCTCTAGCGACGAAGATATTCACGAAGAACAGCGCTCGCGAAGACCAAGATCAGGGGAACCAAGAGACCGCCATGACTGTTGAACAGGTGACCGGTGACAGCGAGGGGGTCACCATGACGGAAGGTCCAACCACGGAGGAACCCGACCCCACCACCACCTCCTCCCCTGCTACTGACGGTTACGCTGACGAGGTCACTGCCACTCCGGATGTCGATGGGGACGCCACGACGGCATTCTCCGTCCCCCTGGTGGTCCTGCGGAACCAGGAGATGCTCAACGACCTCCTCAACACGCAGGGGGTGACCGGCGACAGCAAGGTGGTCATCAGGGAGCAGGGGAGCAAAGTGGTCATCAACCATCCCGCTCACCACCACAACACAAATGCGGAAGCCTCCCCTCTAGTCAACACCAGCACGGCGGCGCCCTCAGGAACTCCTACGGCAGTACAGGACGACACGTTACAGACGAATGCAACTAGTCCCGAAGTGGCTGAGGAGGTACCTGCCGCAGGGGCAGTGCAAACGCCAGGCACACGCGACCAGGGCAAGACCCCAGAGACGTCTTCGTCGGCAGAGAACCAAGACTCGACGACTATCACCACCCCAACGACGTCTTCGTCGGCTGAGAACCAAGACACGACGACCGTTGACGATCTTACAGACCTGAGGCAACACGAGGGCACGTCCCAGCCGGCGGCGGCGGCGACCGCGGACGACGTCGCCGACGAAGGAGTCGACGAGACCACGACTTCGTCAGCAGCGACCGACGGCACCACCCAAAACCCCGAGCTGGCCACTATCCTCATTCCCTACTCCTTCGTCCAGTACCTGGGGCAGGCCTCCGACGGTGCACAGGGGCAAGACACACTCAGGAACCCGGTGGCTCAGGAAGAACACCTGCATTCACAGCACAGAGACGAGGGCACGCCGGAGTATGGTGGTCAGGAGGGACTAGTCGATGCTGAAGGCAGCTCAGTACATGGTGAAGGCAGTCATTATGGTGAAGGAAGTTACGTGGACGGTGAGAGAAGGCCAGTAACTCGTGGTGAAGCGAGCCAGGACTATGGTGAAGGCAGTTCAGCGTATAGCGACAAAGGTCCGCTGCAAGATGGTGAAACAAGTCTTGATTATGGTGAGGGTAGCTCGGTGTATGGGGAAGGTTATCCACTTTATAGTGAGGGAGTTAGTCCAGTGCGTGGTGAGGCAAAGCCACTGTATGGTGAAGGTACTGCAGTGGATGGTGAGGCAAGCCCTGGCGATGAAGACAGTCCAGCCGAGGGTGAAATTAGTTCGCCGAACGGTGAAGAAGACAATCCAGGTTATAGTGAAGACAGTACAGTGCATGATGAAAGAAGACCAGGGTACAGTGACGAAGAAAGATTGGTTTACGACGCCTTGTATCCAGTGAACAGGGAAAAGGAGACTGAGCACGTTGAAAGAAGGCCGGTGAACTTTGGTGAAGACAGTCCAATTTATGGCGAAGATCGTCTGGATTATGGTGACGCAAATCTAGCGTATGGTGACGCAAGTCTGGCGTACGGTGACGCAAGTCCGGCGTATGGCGAACTAAGTCCTCAGCAGGATGATTCAGTTCGTGTTGGAGGGGTCCAGCCCTATGACGGCCAGGAGAGTCCTGCGTATGGTGATCGAAGGCCAACGTATGGTGAAGACGACTTTGTGTATGGTGAGGGAGGAGGTCTGGCGTATGGTGAGGGTTCGGTGTATGGTGATGGCGCAGGGCCAGCGTATGGTGAGGAGGCCAGGCCGGTGTACGGTGATGGCGCGCGACCCCTGTATGGCGAAGAGAGCGCAGGCAGGCCGGTCTACGACGCCAGCGGCAGTCCGGCGTACGGCAGCGCTCCTGCTGGAGGAGGACCTGCGTACGGGAGTGGCGGCGGTGGAGGCATCAGCCGGAAGGACGACGCAGGCCTGGCGGACTACGGCGGGGACCCGCCCTTCTTCATCAAGCTGCCCGGGAGCCCGAACGCCGTGCCCGTCTACCTGCAGTACGAGCCGGTGCAGATCAAGTACGTCTCCTCGGAGGAGGAACCGGACGAACACGGCCACAACAACGCATCGAGTCCCGAGGGCGTCGCGGGCGCGAGAGACGAGGAGGACGACTACGCAGGGCTTCAGGAGCGTGTGGACGCGAGCGGCAGCGCCGAAGGTGTCGCAGGACCCAGCGGGACGTCCCCAGAGGGAGATGCGCCAGCTGTAGGGGTCGAGTCCGAGGCCGGGGAGAACGCGACGCAGGCACACCCCGGCCCAGCGTCGGAGCACGACTCCCTCAGCGCTACGCTCATGAACGGGATAGACCGTCTCCTGGACAACGTCGCCGTGGCCGTCAACAACCAGTTCTCCGAGGAACCAGGAGGCCACAAGCAACACGACACGGACAAATTCATACCTCATAAGCCTATAGGGGAGAGGCCTGACCCGTTCTTCCTGATGGAGGCTCCCCAGTTGGGCGAGCACAACTCTCACCAGCCCCCTCCTTCTCCTTCGCTACCACAGTCACCACAGCTGGACGCAAACCACACGGACGGCAGCGCCGCTGACCCCCAGAGGGAGGAGAGCTACTCTGTCGACGTCTCGGGCAAGCTGGACTTCGACGGTGGCGAGGGCGAGCCGGAGAGGAAGACGGTAGGGACGGTGGAGGACGTGCCCATCGGACTCAAGCAGGAGATCCTCTACCCGGGGGACTACTACAGCCACCACGCGTACACCGGCGTCAACCTGAGCTCCCTCATCAACCCGGTGTTCGACCTGAGCACCAAGCCCACCACGCAGTCGCAGGAGGACCGCATGAACCCGCAGTACACGCCCTTCCCCATCACCACCAACCCACCGCGCCGCAAGCCCGCCCGCCCCGTCCACACGCTGCTGGGACCCCAGCACTCACACGACGAAGGGGGCGGGTCGTCGTCGTCGTCCGTCAAGACGCCCAGGCCGGCCGCCTCGACGGAGAGCCCCGTAACCAAAAGTCTGCCGAGCGTCGAGTACTCGCCCATCCCGGCCGCCAACTTCCAGGACTCGTACGACGCCTCGTACATCCCAGAGTACTTCTACGAGCACGAAAACCGGATCCGGCCGCCGCTCACCGCGAACCCTACGGACGGGAAGGACGCCTTACACGGGTCACTGGCCCCGCCGGACGAAGGAGGAGGAGGCGTCCTCACAATGGACGATACCAGACGGGTCTCTGCGGCGCCCTACAAGACCTCCGACGATGCAGCCCTCACGCTGGCGTCGCCGACGAGCGCGACGCTGACGGCACAGGATGCGGCAGGCACCACCACCACCACGGCCACGGACGCCCTAGCAGCAGCAGCAGCTGCCGGCGATGACCCCACAGCCTCAGGCAGCAACGCGCCCCCGCCGTCGGAACAGTTCACGGCACATCAACAGGTGGGAACAAAAGCGTTACTGCGTTCTGTAATGTGATTAAGAACAGTTAGCATATCCGAGAGTTAATCTCTGCCATGTGATTAAGAACAGTTAGCATGTCTGCAACACCTGCACTTGCAATAAATCATCCTGTGGTGTGAGCTGAGCACCACCGTAAGCTTAACATGGGCGAGAGGTGAGTACAGTTTGTATGTCGGGCGGGAAGGAGTGAGGTGGTCAAGCCAGAGCTGTGGCCAGGTCACCCAGAGCGAGCCTCGTTTCCCCCTCAGGTCTGGTCGTTCCCGCAGTCCCGGGAGGAGCCCATCGGGCAGGTGGAGCCGCCCTACAGCCCGCCCCACGACGCCCCGGCGAGGATCTACTCCGCCTTCTACTCCCCGCGGGAGATCCCCGGCATCGACCCGTCCATCTTCGGCTACAGGAAGGTCAGGCCCTAACAACCCCCTCCCCCCACCCCAGGCTCCTGAAATCTCACCCGCAAAATTCTCGACCTGAAATACATAAAACTCGTTACAGAAGTCGATTACATTTCTGAATTACAGTGGAATACATGGCAGTACTTCTGTGCAGCGTTCTTTAAGACCCTAACACTTCCCCTTCACTCCTGCAGGTGTCGCAGGTACAGGAGGGCGGCAGCGCCCCTGTGTACACGTACGACCTGCCGCAGGTGCAGGAGGAGGTGCCAGTGGCCCAGGGAGGAGGACCGAACCCTGACCCAGCCCACCACGCTCTCCTGGGGCCGCAGTTCTTCAAGTGAGTCACCCACACACACACACACACACACACACACTACCCCAAGGTCATCCCGCTGACCCCCGCATCACGCACGTCTTCCCCGTGTGATCATTGTGTGTGTGTGTGTGTGTGTGTGTGTGTGTGTGTGTGTGTGTGTGTGTGTGTGTGTGTGTGTGTGTGTGTG
>JAUUDW010644968.1:0-10809 GCA_032361385.1 Panulirus guttatus
ATTATTATTATCATCATTACTATTATGATTACTAACATTATTATTATTGTTATCATTATTATCATTAGTATCATCATTCTCATTTTATTATTGTCATTATCATAGTTATTATCAAATGTATCACTACCGATGCTGTTGATGTTATAATCAATCCCTGGAAATGAGGGAGACAGAATAGTAGCTACGAATCTCCAGGGCGTCGTAGATGGCGACTAGGAGGAGCGGGAACTGTCAGTTGGAAAACCCCGAACTGTAATTCAGTTTCTCAAGACGATACAAAAGAAGGTGCCAAGCCAGGAACGCTCATCCTCCTCGAAAAAGCAGAATGGGGTGTCTTGGTGAATGTAACCAAGACGAGAGGAAAGGAGATATAGATTGTATGTCTGAGGAAAGGAACCTGGATATTCTAGCTCTGAAAGAAACAAGGCTCAAGGGTTCGGTTAAGAATTATTTGGGAATGTCTTAAAGGTAAAGTCAGGGGTTGGTGTGAGAGGAAGAGATAAGGAAGTGGTAGCACTACTGATCAAGTAGGAGCTTTGGGAGTGTGTGAAAGACTGTATGGAAGTGAACTCCAGACTGATTTAGGTAAAAATGAGAGTACGTAGTTTGCGAGATATGGGTGAATATTAGTGCTTATTCTCCTGGCCATGACAAGGAGTCTCATGAGAGGCAAATGTTTAAGGAGCAGGTAAGTAAATGTGACAGCAGTTTAGGTGCAAGAGATCGGGTTGTGGTGATTTAAATGCAAGACTGAGTAATGTGGCAACTAAAGGAATAACTGGGGGGATTGGGGTATTCCGTGAGGCCGACAGGAATGGTGAACAGCTTGTGGAGTTGTATGCTGAAAAATGATTGGTCACTGGGAATACTTGGTTTAAAAAGAAGGACATACGTGAGTGGATAGGAAAACTAGTAAGAGTGCACTATTGTTTACATACTAACTGATACGCGTGTTAAGACGTGCAGTGAAGATTTGTAAGGGTTTTCGGAAAAGAGAAAAGGATATGAGCGAGGAAAGGTTGGATGAAGTAAGTCAGTTTCGAAAAGAGATGTACGTGAAGGAATACCAAGAGAGATTAGGCGTAGAACAGCAAAAGGTGAGAGTAAACGAAGCAAGAGGAGCTGGTGGAGAATGAATGATTTTTAAGAAAGAAGTGCTGCTGTGTGCAAGAAAAATATGTCGCATGTGGAAGCTGGGCAGGTAAGAGAGGGTAGTGAATGGCTGGATGACGAAGTAAAATTGCTAATGAGAGAGAAAGAAATAAAGTGTATGGGCGATATTTAAAGGAAACAAGTGCAGATGATTGGAAGATGTACACGAAAAGCGGCAGGTCAAGAGGAGGGTGCAGGGGTTAAAAAAGAGGGTAATGACAGATGGGATAAGCGAGTAACTGTAAACCTTAACGAGAATAATGTGTATTGGAAGGAAGTTATTAATATGAGAAAACATGAGAACAAATGAAAACATCGGTGAAAGGCGCGAATGGGGAAGTGTTAACTGATAGTAGTGAGGTCAGGATATGGAGTTATTATTTTCAAGGACTGTTGAATGTGTTTAATGATAGTGTGAAAGAGGTAAAGTCTTTGGGAGGGGGAGGTATGTGAAGTGAGAGAGTCATTTAAGTGGTCTAGTGAGGAAAAATGAGGTGGTGGAAGCCTTCCGTAAGATGAAATGCGACAAAGCGGCTGCAGTAAATGGTACTGCAATTGAATTTCTTAAGAGAAAGATGTACTGCGTTGTTAACTGGTTATTTAGGATTTTCACTGTATATATGGATCATGGTGAAGTTCCTGAGGATTGGCAGAATGCATGTACGAGTATAGTGCCATTGTATAAAGGCAAGGGGGAAAGGTGAGGGTTCAAGCTACAGAGACATAAGTTTGTTGAGTGAACCTGGTAAGTTGTATGGGAGGGCATTGATCGAGAGGGTGAAGGCATGTACAGAGCATCAGGTTGAGGAGGGACACTGTGATTTCAGAAGTAGTGAATTATATGTGGATCAGCTGTTTACTTTAAGAATGTGTGTAAGAAACAATTAGAGAAACAAAGATTTTTATATGGCACTGAAGGATGTGGATGTAAGAAAATGATCAGACATCCCACCAGCTTCCCCTCTCAGCACTTTTACATCAATAGTCTCTCTTTTACACGCCTATCAATTAATACGTAATCTATTAATGTTCTTTGACCATATCTCCTACTCACACGTGTATACTTGTGTATATCTCTCTTTTAAAACCAGGTATTCGCAATCACCAGTCTTTTTAAGCACACAAATCCACGGGTTCTTCACCATTTCCATGCACAACACTGAATAATCCATGAGCACCAATTATACCCTTAACTGCTACATTTCCCACCTTCGCATTCAAATCACCCAACAGTAATACTCGGTTTCGCGCACCAAAACTACTGATACGCTCACTCAGCTGCTCCCACAACACATGCCTCTCACGATCTTTCTTCTCATGCCTCGGTGCATAAGCACCACTAATCACTCATATCTCGCCATCCACTTTCAGTCTTATCCACATCAATCTAAAAGCATACGTCCTTACACTCAGTCACACTCTCCCACAACTCGTGCTTCAGGAGTAGTGCTACTCCTTCCTTAGCTCTTGTCGTCACACTAGCCCCTGACTTTACTACCTAGACGTTTCCAAACCATTCTTCCACTTTACCCTTGAGCTTCGTTTCACTCAGAGCAAGAAAATCAAGGTTTCTTTCCATAAACATAACACCTATCTCTCCCTACTCTTCATCTTGGTTTCATCTACTCACATATAGACATTCCAATCTGAGCCTTCGAGGATGATGAGCACTCCCCGCTTGATTCCTTTTGTTTAGAGATCTGGCTTCCCTCATCAGTGAATATGGGCAGGCAATGGGCATGGCCTTGGGAATGACTTACCTGATGTGTACCTGCAGTAAAGGTCATGGAACTGTACGTAATTTAATTTCCTTTGTACTGTACTGCTGCTGGAGCAGGTTAGCCTACCTTCCTAGCCTTAGGTCCTTTTAACCCGGGAGGTGTGGGGCCATTCCCTAATTTCATGCCAGACACGTCCACGTTTTTATCACCTTAACCCTATCCCACTCCCACAAAAAAGTACAGCACTGATACTAAAATTCTGAGTTACAGCAGACCATATGGGTTAACAGCACTTCCTAAAACAACAATAAAGAAAATGTAAATACTATCTTCTGAAAATGAGAATATGTTTCCAGAGTCAGACTCAAACGAATGAGAACGTGTATATGACTTTATGGGTCTTTTATGGTGTTTATCCCACCTGACAGCTCGCCTTGCTGGTCTCTAATTGCCTGGGGGACGCCATCTCCCGCGCTATAGCCCTCATGTGAGACCGTAAATACGGGTGTTACCCAACACCTGGCCGGCCTCTCCAGATCAATACCTCTCGTTCTACATTTCTTCATGTTGCGTTCTACCTCTCTCGGTATACTTTCCAGGGCGTAATGAATGATATCAACGACTCATATGGAGTTATGTGTCACCTTCTCGAGATTTTTGTTGTACATAGCTACTTATCTATAGGACGAGCTTGGTGCAATAATATCATTTACTAGACAGATGCACTGTCTTTAGAAGGGATCACCGACTTTAAAGATTTCGTCCGTAATTCAGTGCTTAGATTCATACCACCACCAATGGTGAGGACTGAGCAGCTAACCTAGTTAATCAAATCATTATTATCAGTTGTAATCTGCATACACTGAAATCTAGAACTTACTGTCCTAAGGAGTTTTCTAATACATTGTAAGTGAAAAAAAAAATCTTAATGCGATCACTTTTGAGAACTGGTACATTCGACCCAAAGAAGGTAGCATTTTTGATAAAAGTTTCCGCAAGCTGAGTTCAAACGATAGTCTGAGATCAATTCATAATAGCTCACTGACGAATTCTTCATTTCTACCTAAAGACGATGTTTATCTGCATCAATTCAATATCAGAAGTAGTACTTTTCTTATCTGAATAGTAGTAACTTTGACTCTTAGATCTTTAAGGGGGTAGAATACGACTTGATAAAGCCTCAAAGTTGTCGTTTAACTCTTGCTTTGTTTACTGTGGAGGTCACAGTGATGTTCCTACCGCCCATCTTTCCTTACACGGATGGGCCGACGACTTAAGGCTATGGTGACAAAGCCCATATCAACAATTACATAGCTGCGGACTTGACGAATCAACTGTTGCCTGATTCAAGGACTGTGCCATTTAGGTTATAATCCTAATCCTTCTTTGATTTGCATTACAGTCATTGTTCTACTATTTACTTTAGTTTCATTTAAGCTATTCCAAACGACTAGAATAACAGCACTTGATCAGGGTACTCCCATTTCCTCTAGTCTTGAGAACATTGATATTTCATTCATGTACAGGTAAATATTTATGAAGAGTCGCTGATAGAGGTAAGGCGATGATAAAAGCGCTCAGACATCACTCAGCAACACTTAACGCACACAATATTTAACTCTCGGGTTTACATTTTCACAACTTTTTACAATAAAAACCCCTGGAAGAACGCTAAATCAATGTTTCTCTGGAGGTCTGGACAGTTCCCGGGGTCCCCTTGACCGTCAGGAAGCGAGTGGAGCCCACCTAATTTCTTCCAACACGTAGACATGACTATTTCGCCATTCATTACTGCAACATTCGAAGTCTTAAATCCAACCTCCTCTCTGGAGATGATCATCTGTCTACTTCTTCCCAGACATCTTTCTATCTGAAACCCAGCAGTCCAAGGCTGCCTCTCCTCTACACCATCAGATCTCCAGCTGCAATCTCTACCATCAGTTCCGCTCCAAGGATGGGGCTTTGCTTAATGTATCACAAAATCTCCAAGTGCTTGCCTTGTGGGTTCTGAGTCTCCCGCCTAGGAAACCAATGGCTCATGATATCTTTATCTTCTATAACTTTGTTTTCATGTCTTGTAAAATGCAACCCAGTTCCTCCTGCAATGTGCAACTCTTCAATTATTAGACGTCCTACCACGAATCACTGCTGTCATCAAACCCACATGTTAAGATCCTCTATGCAGGGGATGGCAATGTACACCATAAGTAATAATGTTCTACTCAGGACGATTATGGCACGGCCGAGGCCTTTTTTTCCTGCTCCTCAAAACGCTTTGTGATAAATTTCCGAACGTCACGGCCACCCTGCTAACCGTCACCTCTTTTGTACTTCTGAACTCCCCCACTGTACATGCATTATTTCTGTCCCCTGAGGGTCTTCTGACAACATTCTTGTCTGTATCACTTCGTTTGATAACATTCATCCCCTATGGTTCCCTCGAAATACCTCACTGTCACGGTACGAGAGCTCAGCGGTAATCCTTGTGCAGCTTCGTTATGAGATCTAATTGGGATTAGTTGTGCTTCACTGGCTGGGATGCCTTCAGTTGTGATGTCCGTACAGATAAGACTATCTTGGCTGAGATGGAGTACTACGTCCCTTCTTATTTCAGATCTATCTCCCGACCATCATAGTTTAATCGCTCGTGCTCAGATGGCTGTCGCTTTAAGAACAGTGCATCAAGCCATAAGACTATCCCCTCACCCTGAATCCCATTCCACTTTCATTTCTGTTTGAAATCACTGCGAAACTGCCACATGTAAAGTCATCTACGCCTTCAGATAATGAAACTATGCTGATCTGACTTCTGCTGATAAATCATTATAGTTATTAACCACAGGCACATCCAATAGCTCCTTTAATCTAACCCCTCTTCTTCTTCTCCGACCTGATCAATTTCTAGCAAACCCGCCTACAAGTAAAACCACTCACTTCGTTACCCTGATTTCCTCGAAGTATACTTTGGGTGATTCTGCGACAAGACTACCTCCTACACTTCCCACTGAATCTCTGCCCTCTCATAAATTTTCCTTGCACAGGGTCTTAGGAGTACTCTTAGAACCATCTTAAAGGGGGCAAGGCGATTAGCCCAGATGGCACACTTCCTCGAGTCCTAAGGGAGTGTGCCTCTGAGCTAGCACCGATCCTTGCTCGCCTGTTTCGTTTCTGTCCAAAAACCTAAACTTTTCTTTCCTCTCGGAAGCACATTTTGGTGCTGCCCATCCTTAAGAAAGAAGACTGTTCTAGTTCCTTTAACATATCACCATACTCCTACTATCTCCAAATTCTTTGAAACTCCCAAACTCACTTTCTCAAGCATTTACAATATTTCTAATCACTATACGGCTTTCAGGGTACAAGGTTTCCTGGTGATCCTCTTCAGTATGAATCACCTCTGGTCATCTTCTGTCAAGGATATCAACGAATCTTTTGTCATGGCACTCGACGTCTACAAAGCATTTGACAATGTGTGGCATAAGTTTCTGGATTTCTGAATTACCTTCCGCTAGCTATTTTACTTCTCTTGATTCTCCAGCTTCCTCTCCAGGTAGTCCACTGTAGTAGTCGCTGATGGGACAACATCCTCCCTTATTCTATTTATTTCGGTGTTCTTTAGGGTTATGTTCTACCATTTTGCTCTTTTTCTTCTCTCCCTAAATGACTTTCGCTCTTCAAATTCTGAACCTATTCATTCTTACGGTGATGATTCCACTCTAAATACTTCAACTCGCTTTTTTTCCTCTGCCCACTCTAATATATGTTCTCTTTATTACAGTTAGCATTTCTTACTTCTTCATGAAAACCACTGCATCATCTCTAATGGGGCAGAAGTAACCTGGGGAAATTCATTTGTACTAAAATAGAATATCTACCTATATCTCCTCTACGTCGCTCGTTTCCCTCTGTTCAGTATCAAAACTCTACTGTTCAGTCCTGCAATAGCATAAGCATGCTCGAGAATAACCATATTCTCCACTCTATCCTGGTAACCTGACATGATCAACTCGACCTGCTTCCTAAAACCTGGCGATATCATATGTGTCATACATATTTTCCTTTTGCCCAGCTATTTCATGTCTAAAAGGGTCTTATTCGCCCTAGTGTGGAGTACTGCTTGTCTATCTTGGATGAATCTTCTTTCACCTTTCTTTCAGCCAAAGTGGAATCAATGACCTTACGTGTCATGCGTCTTCCAATCATCACATCTTTTCAACCATCCGTTTCTGTCTACCGTGATGTTGCTCCCCTCTCCTTGTTCTACAGCAATTACCCCCACCAGAATTGATTGTTGTCTGAGTAATTGGAGGCCTATATCACTTGTTTCTTCATTGCTTTATCATTCTTAGCTCAAGTTCTTTCATTTCATAAGAAACAAACTGTCTGCGTGCGTCCCTGTCCCGTGGAACGCGTGTAGCTGCTGCTTCCAGTATTTTCAATGTGAAATTGACCACACGAAGATTCACCGTTATGTTGTCCTGTTCGTTCCTCAAATAGGGGAAACCTTTTCTTTGTCTTTGCCACTTCATACAACCTTTCTGCTTTTAATTGCCAGGTCTACCAAAACCCAAGGAGCTCTGCCTATTTTCGTCGTTCTTTATCTGATAACCTACATTCATTACATCCAAGGTGATGTGCCCATGCCATATCAGTCACAATGAAAAACAGAAAAATGATAGACCCATACGAATACAATATGGTTATACGAGTTAATGATACGTGAGTTCAGATGAAGGATATTTTTCCCACAGGAAAGGATGAAATGGACAATCGACATATTAACTTTTTGGTAATAAAGAGAACTCTCGTGAAAGAAATAAAGAAAAATGAAATCGGACCGGCTGGGGTGGGAGGTCGGTATGAAGGGAGTCTGTGTCATCAAGATGTTTTCATATTCTCTTTATGCTCTCTTCCTGTGACTCTTGCAGCTTGACTGTGATCTATTGCCTTGCTTAACTTCGTTAGATTTGGGCAACCTTCCAAAGCGTATATTTCCTTGAACATCGAGAGAGGAATACTTCATATTTCATTCAGCGTAAATTCATAGTCTTAATACAGGCTATATATGAAATGAAAAAAGCGACATCTTCAATTAGCTGACAACGTATTATCGCTTGTAGGAAAAACTGGTATAGGTTTATAACTCATCACCAGCAAGGGATATTTTGCTATATACACAGAATCTATAATAGCTGTCGTTATCTGCGTACGACGTATGTAAATTTCAGAAATGGCTTTGGGAGGATGTTGCCATGCTTGCTACCAACTGGAGCAGGAGAGCCGCTAGTGTCGCACCATGGGTGTTGGTAGGTTAAGGCGGTGAAAAGACGGAAGTGGTTGCATCTTCAGAACCCCCATTGGGCTGTGGTAATTGCTCCCTTGTTGCCGGTAATATTATGCAAAGGGAACATCAAAGTGGCAATTACACTACGATTGCTAGGTTATGTGTCAGTTGAGTGTTAGCCAGTGTATATTCTTGCTGTATATGAAATAACAACTTACAAGTGGCAGGGACGAGGGCTTTAGGGCAACGTCAACAAAGTCTCACTTTGTTGATTTTTTATGTTACCTGAGACGGTAGGAACCCATTTCAGCGACCACCCCCAAGGGGTGAGTGAACAGCTGGGGTGACTGTGGACCGACTGCCATAACCAGTAATCGAACCTTTGCGCTCGACCCTGGGCGGCCCGTGAATGCGTCCCGGTCAGGAATTAGGGATGGAGGGGGTATCTTCGTTTTCCCTTCTATTTCCATTATATCGTGAAACTTCACATGAGGTGAGTTGCCTATCGATATATACCTTTTTCCTTATCGAAAATACAACCACATTTAGGAATTTATTTTGTACACCGAATCTATCGTTCTTGGTTAAGTTTTCCTTACTCTACTGCATCCATCTCTTCACACGATAACAAGGCTAGGGCCATATATGCAGTGAAGTGTGTCCATGGTCTTAGAATTATTTGAAACAAATGGAGATGCTCAAGATTTTTGGATTGGTGTTTATATGACGACTTTGGCAGCCTTAATATCCCTTGCACTCGATACGCCTGAAGACCAAGAAAGCAACCAACCAACGCTGCTGCTCTTTCATAACTATCTTGAAAACGAGCGTTGACTCACAGTTTGCCGTCCTCCCTTACTCTAACGATCTGAGGATATCGTCGTTGCAGTCCAGTAGCAGAGGCTGTAAAACCTTAACTCATTACGTTGAACTGCTTTGCATTAAACCATTCTTGACTTAGATAAGCGTCTTGGCCGAAGTGTTATAAGAAAAGGTTCAGATAACATAAGGACGTTGTTAAAGGATATGTTATTGATTTACGGTGAGGCTGCTCTGAAGCGGAGTCGTACGCCCCAGACAGACCCGTGTTGACTTTCTCTCATCAACGGCTTGACTTCAGCTTCTCGCAGATCTTCGTGACATCCTCGAGGATTGCAACCACTGAGGAGTCAACTGGCTGATAAATGACACACATGAATCCAAAACTACCATATATGTAGGCACACATGAGTATGCCTTACGTTCCCTAAAACAGTATTTCAGAAATCAGTGTGACGTGTCCATAACAATGAATCTTCATACGTCATATACAGATTGAAAGTTTACTCAAGTGACAATATATCATCGGCGCCACCTGTATCAACAGACGCTGCAGGCTGATGGGAACGTCCACTTGTGCGCGTGTAGTCCTCTGACACGTACAGTGCCTCTCGACCACAGTGGGGAGGTCTTAATGAATCTCCTGGAGCCCCACGGACAAGAACCAGGAAGCAAACTGGTTTCTTTATCAAAAATCAAGTTTCTCCGAGTGCTCTGGTGCCTATCATCATGTCCTCCGCACGAGCCTCATTCATTCTGAAAGCAACAGTGAGACTGAAGGTCTGAAAGGAGTTAGGCGCTGTTTGTAATGTGCCAGACGTGGTTGGAGAGGAACTTGTGTGAAGTGCCGGGTCGATGTCAGGTTGGGACAGTGTGCGGGTCGCTTGGCCACGGATCTGTAATTCACTGACATCCAACTACTACTTTGTTTCTATTTCACCTTCTCCCCCACCCCTCCTTCCTATCTTTTTTCTATAAATACTTCAGATTTAAAGAAAATAATCAATACATCTGATAATGGTAGACTACATTTGAAACTCGTATACAAAGTGTAACTTTTACACTTTTCTTTTAAGCCGAAAAGACGTTGTCTCGACCTATTTCGGAGAGTCGATGGCCTTTTCGATTTTTGCATATGATTTGGGTAATTTCCACGTGAAATGAATATCTAGGCTCAAAAATGACATATAAATGCTTTTACTTCGACAAGATGAAATATTGCAACTTTTATCATCAGAAGCGGTAATGTAGTTGATTTTCACTTATACTAGCGAATCACAACTTCGTGTGTGAGATGTCGAAAAATTACTTGATGTCGAAAAAAGTATTTATTGTCATTTCTGGAGCTAGATTTTCATTTCACGTGCAAAATGTCTTAAAAGCAAGAATTCGAAAAGATCATCGATTTACCCGAACAGTTCGAGAGGACGTCATTTCGGACTGAAAAGAGGTGGATTCGGAAGACATCCGAATTTCCTCAGTTTAAGCTTACCGTGCGTGTCAAATGTTTTCATCAATATACACATATCACAACACGTAGAAATCTAATCTTAGAAATTTTATCTTTTTAAATATTTTCAATCCATATCTTACTCAGAATGTTGTAACGCGCATCTTTATGAGAAAATTACATGTGTCGTAAACTCTAAGTAAAAGAATTATCATAATTCACATGAACGTTGTCATTTCACGTCTGCCAACGTCGAAGTTTATATCATATATATGAGCATATTTTTTACACTCCTGGGGCCCATCTCTTGAACATTCGCAACTATCATACAGCATTTTAAATCTATGTCTGCTGTTTCCATTCACCATGTCCTTAGTCACTCT
>JAUUDW010644990.1:0-18267 GCA_032361385.1 Panulirus guttatus
TAAATAAATAATATACCCTAGCCTGAGCCAGGTACCCATTTTATCCACCAACCCCTATGAGTGGATGAACAGCTGGGTTAACTGCGAAACAAATTAATGAACACTTGCAAAGAAAGCACTACTGACGTCATACTGGCATGATAATCAGCATGGGGTCAGATGGAAGAGGTCATTCATAACAATTCACCTAGTCTTCTACGATAAGAAGGTACACTGGTCAAAACTAAAGAGACAGGTAGATGAAATGTGTGTTCTCAGACTGCTAAGAAACTTCTGAAACTGTCCCCCACAAGAGATTAAGAAAAAAACTGGAGATATAGGCAAGCATATGAGGGAAACTCCTACAGTGGATAAAGAATTACTTAAAGTGATGAGAGTATAATGACTAATGTTATAATGGTTTACACAAACTTGGTAGGGATAATTAGCTGTTCCATGGGGCTTGTTCTTAGGCCACTGTTATTCCTGGCTAATGTGTAAATGACTTCCATAAAGGACTAGAATCAAATTAAATACATCTAATGACGAGGTTAAAATTATGAGACATTAACATACTAAAGCAACAGTCACATAATTAGCTCAGAACATTTATATCAATTATATGTATGATGATAAAGTTGGGATAAAGATTACCTCCATCTTGAGGAAGGTAAACTGCAGATTAATGAAAGGGTACAGAAACATGCCTAACCCCAAAAAAATCGTAATTGAAATACTGTTATGGCAGCAAATCACTTACCGATCAATAACAAAATTGCTTTCAAGTAATCTGACTTGGAGATGTCGAGAAAAGCATTTACAGAAGATATTAGAGCCAAATCACACAATATTTAATTAATCAAATACAAAACCCAAGCACTCCTTTGAGGCTGCACTCTATGCAGGAGCAGGGAAATGGTGGACCCCCATGGAATGAAAAGGAGGGAGGGGATGCCTGAGAAGGAGTTGAAAGAATGCAGTGTAGAAGATTTGAGGAAACAGGACTTGGAAAAATGCAATGTAGAAGACGGGGTAACAGGACCTGAACATACAGGAGGGTAAGAGGCATGTATGCAATAGAGTAAACTAGATACATGTAGTACATGGGGGCAACATGCCATCAATGGACTGAACCAGGGAAAAAAACCTGGTCAAGGGTAAACCATGGAATAGTTTATGGGGCTTGGATATAGACTCTTGTTTTGGTAAATGATACATGACAACTAGGGGTTGTGTGTGAATGAAGCCACTATTCATTTTTTCCAAACATTATCTCACTAAGGTGATAGAGCCAAATAAGTATATAAAAATCTTTAAAGATATGACATCAGTCATTTACAGATGTGTAACTTTAGTAAAAGAAAACATATCATCGGTCTCGTTGTGCATCGTCATATTTGTTTACATCATATTGTTTTGGTAGCATTTTTGAAAATTACCACCTAATGCTGCTCTTGAGTGAGTCTACCATGGAAACTCAGCTGGGCCAAATATTACAGACCTTAAAAGACATACAGAATGACCAAACACAAACTTAAAGAGCATCTACATTAAATTGAAGATGAACATGAAAGTAGCACTGAGTGAAAAATCAAAAACAACAGGTTAGGTAGTGGCAGAGAATGATTATCCATATTCAGCAACATTGCTGGTAGCATGCTCACCCTGAAACATTTTCCCATACATGAAAATATTGAAGACCCCTTATACTAATAATCTCAACTACGAACTTAGTTGGTGGAGACACATCACAAATTGTAAATATGGTTTCTGTGCAAGATGACTTATCAACCATGAAGAGCAAAGTTTCCTTAATAAATATCCCCTTAGAATTACATGTGGGCAACTCAAATGCACATGAAATTCAGGTGACTGCAAACACAATTATAATAATATCAAATACTTTGAAACTAAAATCAAATTAATATGGAACTTGTAGGTTAATGTACAGTCCTCAATCCAAGGGTTGTCACACAGCTATCTGAATTTGTCAATAAAACAAAATAACACCCCTAATTGCTAATCACATACAAATCTAGAATGGTTGATGGGTGTTACAAATACAAATATAATTCTTGAACAACTGCAAAATATTCCAAAGTCAAATGATGTTAAGCATGTTGGATAATGTTAGAATACAAATCACGACAGAGATTGCACTTGGGATAGAGCACTATTTTTTATTCCTACTGCTGAGTTAAGTGCTCAAGAGGAGCAAAATATTATGTTCCTATCCCATTTACATGGGTTGGATGAAGTGCATACAGGCATGCAACTTTTGTGGGAACTACTGCAGTATTGGGGTCCCCCATCCATGTTCAACAGATCCAAAAAATGTAGGGATAACCCTCATCCTGAGGTGGACTTGTTACTACCAGTATCACATACAAGTGAACAAACATATTCCATCATCAGAGTTATGTGCCAAGACCTGTGTGACCTCCAAGTCCAAATACTGAAGAGTGCAACTCTTCTCTCATAACAATATAAATTCAGACATGGATGATTATTAACATAAAGCAATAATTTTCTCAAATTATGATGCACAATGGTGCCTCTGATGTTCATGAAACACAAATAACTAACCCAAATCACCCAGGCACTTTGTTACCTGGCTACCCTAAAACTGCCTCTCAGGAAAGATGATTTATCACATTAAACATTTTTTTTTATTCCATAACAAAAAATTCTTGCATTTTCCCTGTATCTGCAAAAACAGGACTAAGTCCTCACTCCAGGATATAATGAAAATTCTATAAAAAAAATTCTCTTTTGCCGTGGCCATCCCTTGATGGGAGTTCCTGGAGAGAACGGGTTTCAGTGATATAGATAGACAGGATTCTCTCCAATCCTTTACTCTTAAAATGTCATGAAGCTAAGGTATATTCCTATTTTGGGCTCACAGGTAGACAAAGACACTAATTGTAAGAATAGTTATACGACAGGCCTACCACCAGAGACAAAATAAATAATGAAACCAATTATAGTTATATATTCATAATCCTTCCAAAGAGATGTATCCCATGCAAAGTAAAAAGTGAGACAAATGATAATCTGCTGTTTAAAGTCAGTTCCCTAGGGTTCATTTTACAGTTTAAGTAAAACTGTAGTCTATGGTAATCAGCAGCTTCTTTAAGGAAAAAAAATCACCTAAAGCTTGAAAGAACATAAAAGTCTCATGGAATCGTTTACTTAGTGAGAAATGAATAAAAAACAAACTAAAATGCTAACATCTGCTAAAATCAGTGAGGCATGGCTGGGGAGCATAACATGAAGAGCTGGGTGTCATCAACCCTCCATGCTAAAAGCAAGAAGCACTCATGCAATGTGGGAGGTTTTAATTTGTGGGCAGGATAACTATTTTCCTTTTTATGTTAGCTAAGATGACAAGGGCAACTGAGGCCATAAACAAGACCATCTCATTAATCCTATATATATATATAAAATGTGCCCTAGCCTTAGCCAGTTACCCATTATACTGACCAACCCCTAGGGGTGGATGAACAGCTGGGTTCACCATGGACTGACTGCTGCAACCAGGATTCGAACCAATGTACTTGACCCTGGGTGGCCCATGAATGCGTCATGGTCTAGAGCACTAATCACTATACCATGGAGCAAAATTCATCTGTTCTGAGTATTACTACCACTGCTAAAATTTCCTGTTGCAACAAAGGACAGGCAGAAAGTTGTATATCAGTTAGAGAAGGAGGAGTATGTAATAAGTACAAATTTTAGAGGGCCAGAATTAATATTTCTATGAACAAGGAAGAGAACACAGTAATTCCAGCATGAAAGCAGAAATAGGTATATTTCAGCTAGAACCATTCAGCTTTGTACACAGTCCTATATGACATGAAATTATGATAAAATGACAGTGAATCAAACTAAAGGCCAGTTATCAACTAGAGTCTCACAGAGACCTTCTCTACCCCAACTTCTTAAAATAGCAGCTTATCTTGCATCCATACTTCTCCAATGTTATCCCAGTAGCTCTAAATCTACAGCTGTTACACAGTAGAAGTGTGATGAACATGTACGATTAACTAATACCAAAGGGTTACTGCTAAGGATTTAAATTTGATCTTAGATGTTCTGTATGTCAAATATTCAAATAGCATGTAGTAAAGAAAAACGTATTCACAGAATACATATTTTTGGAAAAAAAACTACAAAAATTTCAAGCGGACAACTGCCATAAGTGCTGTGTCTCTCCAGTGTTAGCAATGTATCCAAAACCAACTTACAAAAACTCCAAACAACAAGGTTCAAACAGGATTAACACCAGAGATCACCCACATGTGAAAAAACGAATCTTAACACTACAGACACATTCACACAAGATCACTATACCGAATCTATTGACCTGTGCCATCCCCTCACAACCCACCCATCCAAAAAAGAAACAAGAAACACAGATAATCTTTACTCAGCAAGCATCTTAAAAACCAATTCCCCTTGCAAAAACTAATACTAATAAAGCTCTATGCACATCATCCACCAAACACTATGCAGTTTTCCCCCAAATACAATGCTCACCGTATCGCCACCTAGGATAAATCCTTTCACACCTACATTACCAAAAGAGATTTATCACACTATCATGCCCTAGATCTAAAACTCAAAGCTACAAATACAGAACAGACCCCTAAAGTAGCCCTTCCTTCTTACATGGTCACCATTCCAACAAAGAAACCACACACTGAATCCTCAGCTGCCCATCATGGTGCTAGTCCGGACAGAATTTCAGCATCTTTTCTCTCGCTCTATCCAAGATCTGTGATACAACCTAAGGGATGTAACTATCAACATGCAATGGAATTCCCATTAAGGGAAACTACAAAAACAAAAACAAACTATTCTGTACATACGTTTCAGGGATGTATCTAAAAAAATATTGGAGGAATGGCTCAAATACTGAATACAGAGGATGCCATTGGTGCAGTAAGTGGTGTTCATCATAAGTGAAGTTAGTAAAAGGGGATGGTTTGTGAAAAGCATTCATCACATGGATTAACTGCATTTTCAGAAAGATCATTTCTTAAGAATCTTCTCCCAAAAGTAAACGATAATCCACAAAATCTTTTGTTTTTCTTAATGCTTATTCCCCAGTAAATGCACTCCTATCTTTTTAATATTGTGTCCACCAGTGTATGGGCAAAACATGCCCTAATGAAATGCAATTTTGGATGAAAGAAAGAAAGTGGGAGAAAAAGAGGATAGAAATTAATCTGCTATATTCATCCTTTCCATATTATCAAGTTACCTACAGCAAGACTTCAAAATCAACATCTTATATGTTGTTACGGGCAATAATTATGACATGAGGTACAAGAAAATATTTCCTGTACTTTATGTAAGTTATCAATAAAACATACTGGGTGTAAATAGTTACTAAAAAAAATGCTTCATAATTACAGTAACTATTGTAGACTGCATAATATTACAGAAATAACACGATCATTAAGGACATACATAAGCATACTAAGGATATGTTAACAAACTTTCCTTTCAGAAAAATTAGGTCCTCTAAGATATTCATTGATTAAATGAAACTAATGTGGATCTGAAGTTAACAAGGAATTAGAAAAACTCACCACAGGTATCTCCGCACAAAGTTTAAAACATTCACTTGTGGTAATGAAGCCTCGGGCCAGTAACTTCTGTATTACCTGTTAATGAAGGAATATATTAACAACGTGTACTTATTACATTTTAAAAAATTAAATTATTGCTAATATTTGGTCATATTCAAAGCACTGCATACCTCTGGCTGCCTATTGAACAAACCCCTCTGGGAAAGGAATGCCCTTCTCCCAAAGTATACAACTTACAATATGAAAGGCTGTATAATTTATGTAATGAAGCTTATGTAGTGAGCCTATCATGTAGCAACTTATCTAATCATATATGCCCACTGGGGTTTGACAAACACATTTTCTGAACTCTGTAATTCTTTTGTGTTCCCACTCACAGGAATGAGCATGAGTTGCACAATAAATTTGGTGAGGATACCGGCACAAATCAAAACCAAAAAGCACATGAAAATTCTTTTTTGTAAAAGAAACAAAAGTGAAACTGCTCGTGAGAGAGAAAAGCAAGGTATATGGGTAGTCATTACAGAGAACAAGGGTAAATGATTAGAAGGGATGTGAGAGAGAGTGGCAAGAGATCAAGAGGAAGGTGCATAGGTTGAAAAAGAGGGCAAATGATTGTTGGGGTGAGTGAGTATCAGAAGACATTAGGGAGAATAAGATGCTTTGGAAGAAGGTCAATTGTATGTAAAAAAAAAAAAAAAACAAGAAAACAAAAGGGAACATCAGTGAAGGGGGCATATGGGAAAGTGGTAGCTGGTATTGATATAGTGAGCATTTTAAGGAACTGCTTAATATATTTAATGAGAGGGTGTCAGATGTATGGTGTTTGGGTCATGGTGGTATGTGAAGTGAAAGAGTCATGTAGATCTGTTTGGTGAAGAGAGAAGAGATGGTGAAAGCCTTAAATTAGATGAAAAGTGGCTGGGGTGAATGGTATTCCAATTGAATTTCGTAAGGCATTTCCAGGAATTACTCTCGACTTAGTGATCCTGTGTTGTCCTTGTCTGATTGCTCTCAGGTTCAAAACATTGTTCTTTATTCTCTCTATATGTATTACAGATGGAGATACTGATGGACAATATAACATAATTGATTAACCCTACCATGGAGGCTGGTTGCATCCCAGTTGATCAATGATAGACCAACAAAGGGTGACATTCCCTAATGGTTATTCCAGGTAACTAACTCATCTCATCAATTTCTTCATATCCTGACACAGTAACAAGTTCTGTTTTCCTTATTTCTAACTTCAGCATTTTGTTTTTCCACACATGATGTTTTTTTCTAATTCATTTTTCATACTTCCATGAAGCACAGTGACAAACCAAGGAATTCTGATGACATACCCCACCTGTTCAGAGGGCAAATTATCCCTAATCGTACATGGAATATCAAAAACAGTGAATGGCTATCAATAGGGAAATCATACTCACCGTCCCCATATAATCAAAATCAGCCCTTGGAAAAGAGATGTAAAGGAGAATGTGTGACAATCACCATAGACTGAAGAAACACCAGCAAAGAAACATCTGATTTGAACACAGATACTGCAGCAAAAGTTAATAATGTTAGCAAAACTAGTTTATAGCTCTAGATCCAGCATGTGAAAATACTGGTAGTGGCAAAATGGGCATCATGCAAGATGATCCTGTTTATGAGGGGTGGATGGTGATAAATCACAGTATACCCCAAGGGAGGAAAAGTTCTTATTTCCCCTGCTCATAGCATGAAGCCTGGTTGTAATAAAATATATTCACATATATAAACACATTTATACATGTCATTTTCACTCTTCCCCCCAAAATAGCATGTAAACTAATCTAAAATAGTTCCCTTACTTCTTTTTTGACAGGCTCCTCAATAGCATCATCACAGCAAATCTCTTTGATCTTATCCATGAGATCTTGTTCATTGGTGGAGGAAGAATAGAGAGTATAGAGTTGGTCCAAGTCCTCATTCCTATTAACAAAAAATATCAAATATTAATACTGCGGCTTTCATCTCTCCAATCCAGGTTTACTCTAAATCCAAAATAAATCATCATCATTTATCATGTCATGTGATACTATGAAAGACCTTGTTTCTCTAAGTTCACTCAGTTATACCACCATATGAGTAAGTGAGAAAATGATGCAGTGTTTTACACAATCTAACAAGTGAGAATGCCTATAAATTCAATTACCTTCACCTCTACTCACATTCACATGAGATGGATCACGTGAACAAAGTCTTTCAGTTCACTTATTCACACCCACAACCATGTCCAGAGTTCAAAAATGAAACAGAGTTCACGCTAATAAAAGTTCTTCATAATTTTCTACTCTGAACCTTAGGCTGTCATTATCAAGATTAGAGTTTCTATTCACAGACACGCTATTGCATTTTCAAAAAATCATTCTTCTAGCAACTACATCTAAAATACCTCAAACCTTTATTAATTATCTTACTGTAACTTCTCCAAATGTCTACTAAAAGGCTTGTCCTACAATATATATCTTTAACCAGTCTAACATCTACCATACATTCTTCATAAACTAAATACTTCATCCATGCAACTTTCTTATTGTTTCTTAACACCACACATCCTTCATACATCTTTATTCTTCACTATATCTATTCTCCTAATCCCAATTATGCTATATAAATTATCATATTCTATTTTCTTATTCTTTTTATTTTCTTATTCTTTTTTCAGAAACTGAAGTTCATATCAAAACATCAAAGCTGGGACAAACTTCCCTTGAACTCAATTTATATTTTTCTTATCTTACAGTTTTCAGTGCACCTCTTATTCTCCTCCTGTACATGACCCTTTTCTGAAGGTCAGCTTTCCTACAAATATCCTTACCGATTATCACTCCCAAACTCCGAAACTTATCCAAAACTTTCAGTTCTTCACCAGTCACTTTGAGTCAAACTTTTCCTTACTTATTTTGAGCATCCTCCTCCTTCACACATCATCAGAACAGCCAATCATTCTCTCCAATTCATCCTTTAATTCAGCCAACAGAGCATTATCATGTGCATACAACAACAGATGTACCTTTCAATTTGTCTCATCATAGTTTAACAGTGCATCTCACAAAATAATCCAAATCAAAAATTAAACAGAGATGGTGATATCTCACAACCCTGATGTACTCCCACCCACACTTGTTTCTAAGCATTCTTTTGCAACATCATTTTAACAAGATTCAATGTTCCATGTACACCATAAAAATACAGAACTTTCCAGGCAACTTATCTCTGCTTTTCTTGAACCTATAACTGCTGCATATCCATCTTTTTCTCTAGAATTTTCTCCATTATCTACCTAAAAGCAAGCATCTCATCTATATACTTCTTTCCTTACCTACCTAGATCATTTATTCCTTTATGCACTATCAATTACAATTATACCATATACCTTGTCAACTATGCTGACCAAATTTATTCTTCAGCAATTCTTAAAACCACCCTTGCTCCCTAGATTTGTACTTACTGGAACACTTATCACCTTCCTCCTGTCACCATGCATATACCAACCAACTTTTTTATGCTTCCATACACGCTCTGTAAATCAGTTCAATAACAGATTCACCACCATTTGTCATCACGTCCCTTAACACTCCATCCATACCTTGTCTCCTTTCTTTGAGATAATTACTGCTCTTCTCTCCACCTATGAAATGTTTTCCTCTCCCAGTACCAATTTTGCTCTCTCCTTACCTCTTGCCCTATTGAAACACAGCCAAATCATCACAATGGAGAGAGTACAGTGGCAAACAGCCATTTGATTCCCAGAATAACAAACAAATCCTATGAAAGTTAAGGATGGTAGAGAGGTGATCTGTTATAGGTATTCACACAACTAAGAAAGGTTTTGATAATCTCAATCTTTGAAGCAATTTAAGATTACATTTAACTGATTTCACTAAAGATTGTTATGATATGGAATAATTTATTAATGGGAGTAGTTGAAAGCAGTACCATAGATACATTTAAGAACAAAGCTGACAAATACTTTGCTGCATACCTCAACTGACATTCTTAGTGCCTTCTTATTAAAAAATAAATGTGATAGTTATTTCTCCTTAAGCCACTTGTTTATTTCTTTATTCATATCACACTATTCTCTCCGTTTTGGATCTCTTTCATTACTACAAACAGCCTTGAAAGAACTTGGAGGTCTGCTGTTGTTTGTATTCCATTCTATCACCCATTATCTCTTAAAAGTGTTCTTTCCATCTCCAGCAAACTTCATTCTGTGTCACAAGCAGTAACCCAAAATTGTTCAGTTCTTTCTTCTACCTTGCCTAAACCTATTATACATTTTTTAACCTTCTTCCAAAACAGTTTGTTATTCTTTACATTCCCGTTAACTTTTTCCCCAGGATTCATGTGTTTTCCTTTTATTAAAAAATACCATCTTTTCAACTATTCTATTCAGGAATTTGTAATCTTGATTCTTGATTTTTACACTCATCACAATTTCTTAGAATATTCAGGGTCTTGAAATACTTTTTCCTCCTCAACTAACTTCCTTAAATCTCATATTTTGCCAAGCAGTATCCCTCTCCACAATCTATACTTACGGTGTTGTATAATGTTGTATAACTTTGTGGCAGCCTCTGATTATGTGCTCTTTAACTTTCTTCAAACCACCTCAAACATACTTGGTGCTGTTTCATTGAATCCTCTCAGATTCTTATTTACTTTACAAGGAAGTTAAGTTTCATACTTAAATTCCCCAACTTTTCTACTTTCATCCTTCATTCTTTTAACTTACATTTCTAGTCTTGTATCATCTAAAATAAAAGGCTCAACTACATATTATCTTTACATGAACTGACAAGCCTCATTCCAAACCTCTTATAAAGTGTACATCATAAACACAACTTAACATATTCTTTCTTTCCAGAAAAATACCGATTCAGCTGTACCATATGTATTAGGGACATCTATACCATGAAAATGCGTATCTCTATCACTCATACTCTCTGATGCACAAAGATTCCTTTATTTCAGCATTATCACTTTTATCTGGGACCCCTTATCCCCCGATCAACTCTTCTGTCTCCTAACCAAACTGTTAATGTTATCAATCATGCAAAGTTTCACAACTGCTCAATCAAGTTCTCTCCAGACGATATCACTAAACTCCTCTTCTCCAACATTGCATGGCACAAAAGAAGCCACTAAAGTCATTCTGAATTTATCTCACTTTAATTTCACATTTTACAGTAATGAGTCGACACTATAGTCAATCATCTTTTAAACCACCAATCCTTCACGAGTGTTGAGTGATCTCTACACCCTTAAACCAGTTTTTATGACTAAAAACTAAGAGATAAAATGGTCTACTTTTAAATAAAATAATACTTCGGAATGGAGTAGGAACTTACAGCAACATTTGGTATCTTTATATTCATCAAAATATGGGTATGCAATAACACTCACGTCAGCTCAATCCCTGGAGGCTCTGATGCAGATTTTTGGGTATCCTTATTTTCCTTTTTGTTTGGATGTTCCATACGTACACGTGTACACTTCCGCAACACATATTCAATAAGATCAGCCCAATCCTGTAAAATAAGTAAATGTAAAATCATAAAACATGAATAACAAACATAAGTTCCATATTTGAACTGTGCCTTGTAATAATGTGAATCTCATTCAATAAAAAATTTAATCAGAATCCAATAAAAGTAACTGTTGGGAAGAGGTGAAAACTTGAGAGTAATCTAAGTTATAACAAAATGAAAATAAATCTACAAATTTAACTTAAATTGAAAAATTTACTTACCACACACAGTTCAAATCCTTCCTTCCAAATGCGCAGAAATACTCTGAGTATGGCTGGCTGGAGCAAGACATTCACATTTCGCAAATCACCGGCAATGTGATGCATCATTGTGAATATACAGTCATTTACAGTTTCATCATTTATGTTAAAGTTTTCTAAAAGCCGTCCATACTGCCGCATTATGTCCATGGTGGCAAACCTGAAATGAATTTAGAAATGCAATAGCAATGAAAATGACAGAAAAAGGATTCAGGAAAATCAATGCATTAAAGTACTACATGACATTACTCAACTTAAAGCAGAGTGGATGAACCAGAATTTTTTCAAACATTGTATGCAAAGAACATCTCACAATTTTTGATTTTCAGGTTTCATTCCTCAGCTTTTATGTCTGATCTTTGGTCTCCTCTTAGAAATTAATATAATCTTGGCTCATCCCTTTTCTTTCCCATACTTGTTTGCCATTTCCTATGTTAGCAAGGTAGCACCAGGATCAGATGAAGAAATGGCCTCATTTGCTCACAGCCACTAGAAAGTAGCTGAGAGCAAATGAGGCCAATTCTTGTTCTTGGTGCAACCTCACTAATGCAGGAAATGGTGAACAAGTATAAAAAAGGGGGAAGGCCTATGATTAAAATCACACAGACTTAGCTTATATAAACTCTTTTAGATAAGTCTTTCATGTGAACCATAATTTCATCTAAAAACAATTACAGAGCACTACACATCCTTCCATGATCTCTTCTTACAAATGATTCTCAACAAGTTAATGAGCATCTGTTTTGTCAATCTTTCCACATTAATTAGGTTTACATGTCCCTGTCACCCCATCAAAACTTTCTGTTACTTCGCTAAAAGCACTATCTTCCCCTTTTCCCATTCCCCTGATATTTGAAATTTCAATTCCCCCATCCCTACTATATTTGCCTTTCAGTCAATTAACTTATCATATCTTTAACAAGATATATATTACTCTAATCATATCATACTGATTTTTTTCATTAGAAAATGGATAAACAGAGTCTCTAAACATTCAGTTAAAAGATCATCTACAAAAACATGCTTGAAACATAATGATGAATTCTGTTATGTTGGTCTTGCTGATCGAATAAGGTTTTAACGGTTATTTGCTTGCCCTAAGACATAAGACTGCATATGAATGAGCTATAACTCGGCCAGAATATGGAAAGAGGAAATTTGAATAACCAAACGTGAAAAAAAGACAAAAAAATAAGATGAAACAATGAAAGTGCACAAATGAAAACCTGTTGACAAACTAAACGAGAGAACACCTTAAACATACTGGGTACAAGACTTTTAAACACCTTGGCAGCTATCATCAGAAACAGTATGGGATGCATAGCAGAGAAGTTTAAAAGTGCACTGGACATACATACACAAAGTTACCAGACCAGCCAGCCTGTGGGGCCTATTTGGGCCTGTGGGCTATGGCTTCCAGCAGCGTGGTCAACCAGCTACCCAACCCAACAGCCAGGGCCTAGCCCAGGCTCTAGGGGTAGATGAACGCTGAAAACTTTATCAGGTATTCACCAAGTATTTTAAGACTGGCATGAGTTTTAGAATAATCATCAGAACACTTAGTGTGTTGATGAAAAAGAAAGCAAGAGAAAAAGGGATGTTCTCTGAAGAAGATATACAAGTTATGACACCCAGACAGGATTTGAAAGGTATAAATGAAGCAATCAACAAATATATATTTCTTAATTATACCTATTTGCTGTTTCCCACCAACAAAAGGTAACATCAACAGACAACTGGGCCTAGAAGGAAAAATTTGCTCTTAGCTCCTTCCTCTCTTTCAAATTTTGGAAAGATAATATCAAAAGAGGGAAAGATTTTTACCCACCCCATTCCATGCCCCTAATATGCACTTTGTACAGCACACTAAATAATAAACAAACACTAAAATAACAGAGTTGGAAGAGAGAGAGAAAAAAAAAGGCAAGCGATAATTCAATATTACTCCATAAAATTTATGAGGAACAAATCATCTGTTCTGAAGCAAATAACCAAACAGAATTCAGAAGACAGCTGCTAGGAGTAGAATGCAATGTTCCAGGGTGTATCAAACTTGGAGAACACATTACCCATAACACTTGGTAACCCTAGATTACCTATTGGTCTCATACATCACATTACATAGAAAGCCATAGTCCTTGTGTGACAATAAAGTGTCTTTTGCTTAATAATGACTAGAATGCATTACTGTGCTAAAAAAAAGTTTTCATGGGCTCACCCTTACATGAGTAACTTAGGGGAAATCACAATCTCTGATTATCTAGTAGAGAAGGCAAATACATATGGGGACACCATATTACATTCATGACCTTCTGTTGCTCCAGGCAAGTAACTTGTCCATCTATGCCTAATTCACTGCATTTCCATTAGGAGCAATACATGTAAGACCTCACTACATCCTGTTTTTATGACACACAGTTGAGTTATCAAACTAAAAGCAGGTGTCCTTTATTTTGCTAAAATCAGGGAATGGTAACAACTTCAAAATGCTTCTACATTTTTTCTTCTTTATGAGTACCTAACAGTTTCTCCCAATTTCTAATGGACCAGCACTCTTTCACGAGAGTGTTGGCTTATCCTGGACTACAGCAAACAATCTCTTTTGCAACAATACAAAAAAATCCTAATTCTGTTTGATATTCTGTATAACATATTTTGGAATATTACTGCTGTGATTAATGAGAGGAGTTTATTTTCCCTCTAAAAACTCTCCTACAAAATGAAATGTAACACTTACTGTTTAATATGGCTCACAATGTCAAAAGTTTGTTCTGATGGGAGAGTTGGACTAGTGGCTTCCTGTGTGGTCAGAAAACGGTGGTTTGTTGTTATTAAATCTTGCAGGTAGTTGAGGTTCAGCACCCCTGGCCGGTACATGCGGATCAACAATACAAATAGCTGTCGTACCTCTACCAACTGTCCAAGCTCTTCTGTTAAAGACAAATAAAAACTTAAATGTAAATGTATAAATAAATTCAGAAACTTACATATACATATTGAGTAAAAGTCTAATCATCTGACTGTGCTGGGACCTGAGTCAGGCTGAATTATTGGACGGAATGGATATCTGGACTTGTTTGATAATATGGTATTGAGGAAATATGAAAAAATTACTGTATTGTATATAAATAAACACCAAAAAAGGAGTTCAACTTCCTCTTAAGGTCTCGTAATATTAATATTGGTGAGGTGGAGCCTCCCTTAAGACCATCTTACCTGTGTCAAATTCACAGCATAGTCAAGCATTATGCTTACCTTTTTACACTGCACTTTATAGTGTTAATTTTATGCTAAACATTTAACATCATGCTTCTGCTTTGTTCTGCTTCCTAATTAATTTCTTAACACACTTGCACTGTTTCCAGCTGCCACTTTAAAAGAATGAAATTTTTCTGACAAAGTCCAATGTCGTAGCATTCACAACAGCCACTGAAAAACGCAGTGGGGTAGTCCAGCAATGTAAATTAGAGTGAATACAAATGCTTAAGAGGGCAACATCAATTATGGCTTACTTACAAAATGTGCATAAGTTCTGTACAGGAGTAAAAAAGTCAAGTAACCAGACTTTTGCCAAATAATTAGAAGTTATCAGATTTAAATGAATCCAACTGGATAGCTGAAATAATTGGATTGATGGAAGCTGGATCATCAACTATTTCCTGAACAGTAATCA
This sequence comes from Panulirus guttatus, assembly GCA_032361385.1. Lineage (NCBI taxonomy): Eukaryota > Metazoa > Arthropoda > Malacostraca > Decapoda > Palinuridae > Panulirus > Panulirus guttatus. Next base: position 15,074 of record JAUUDW010644990.1, read on the forward strand.
ACTATTTGTAAAGTACAAGGATGGCATTTAAACAGTCATAGAGCCCAGTTTCTTGAGTTTTCTAAGTTATCATACATCCTTTTAAACTTCTATATAAAGTTTATATTCACAGTCTTTCAACTTAGTTTATTCCATTCTTCATTACTCTGATATAAATGAACTACTTCTTGACATCTTTCTCTTAGAGGTTTCTGGCTTTATTTCTCGTTATTGAAACTGGTTGAGAAATCTGAAGATTGTATTTAAGTCTTCCCTTTTTCCTCTCTTCTATTGGGAAGAAATTTATAACCTCCCCAATATGGGGAACGAGTTCTTCAATTCTAGGGGTTCCAACACCTTCACTTTCTGTGCTATCAAAAATTTATCTAAACACCTGCAAACTATGTACATTTGCATTTTCATTCATTTTCTTAATCCATTCAGCTATTGCAATGCTAAAAAAGTACTTCAAAACATCTGTTCTAACATGTTGCCTCTTTGTACTTAGGTGTGATGACTAAACTTTAAAAGCATATTCTTATTCTGGCCTTATTAAGGATATGAACAGCTTGCTAAATATCTTCTTATCCAATACTTGAAAGCTGTTCTGATGTTTGCCTCCTTTGCTATTCTCCTTATGTGGGACTGACAAAAGTTTAAAGACACTGTCAATTTCCAAGTTGCTCTCACACATAATCCTGAAGTTTATTTCCTGCTATATACTACTCATACTGAGGCCTTCTTTTACTCAGTCCCTTTCTCATTGCTTTACATTTACTTGGCTTGAATTTCATCAACCATGTATCATACCAACTTTGGAGTCTGTCAAGGTCCCCTTACAAGTTGATGCAATCCTGCTTGCTTTCAGTTTCCTCTTGACCTTTGCATCATCTGTAAACATATTCAAGTAGGAGTACATACCTCCTGGTAAGTCATTCAAATAGATGAAGAAGAGTTACAAGCCCAGAACAGGATGTTGTGACACTCCACTGGTGACCTCCACCTATCTGGAGAAAGCTTCTCTGGCATGCATCCTTTGTTCCTTCCATTAAGAGAAAATACCTATCAGAAGAATCTCCCATATATAACTGCCTTGTAACTCAGCTTCTTAATCTACCTTCCATAAGACAGAGTGTCAACTGCTTTCTGTCAGTCCATATACAAACATTCTTCCCAGCCTTCCCATTTTTAAGACTGAGCTCACTCTCTCATAGAAATCTAAGAGGTTTATTACTAATGACTTCCTATCCCTAACACCTTGTTGCCTTTCACTAAGGTAATTTCTCCTCTGAAAACACTCATCCACTTGCTATCTGATCATCTTTTCCACAGACCCAAGACCAAAGAGACAACTGTAGTTCAGCACTTCTTCCCAGTCGTTCAGCACATCTTCCCAGTTTCCTTTCTTATGACATTTGCCCTCTTCCTTTCCATCGGCACTTTCCTTTTCTCCGGCAACATCATGAATAGTATTCAAAGAGATTCTTCAGTACATATGGTGAAATTTCATTTGGACCATGAGCCACAAGCAGGTCCAAAACCTTAAGTATTCTGATAATGCTTCTAGACATCTCAATGTTTTCTAAAACTCTTATCCAACCTGTCTCACTAGAGTGGTGACCATATTGTCTTCCACTATAAAAAAAATCCTCAAATATCCTTATATGATCCTCTATGATTCTTTTGTCTAAATCCTTTACACTGATTAGATGCTCTTTAAGTGATAATTTACTCCTAATGAATCTATGGAAAACTTTCTGATTTTCTCCTACCTTGTCCACAATATTATTTTCAGAGCTTCTTGGTTCCTCTTTTCTTATTCCGCTACACTCAGTCCTTGCACTCTTATACCATGCAAATGCTGGTTAACTGGGGTGCCACCTATATCTTCCCCACTGCACATCTTCAAGCTCCTTAGCTTTTTGGCATCTTTTTTTATTTAAACATACTTCCCTGTTTCCTAACTTTCTACATTTGAGGCCACACGTAACCACATTCCCACTCCTTCATTGAAATTTCAAAGAACTTTTCACCATAATGCTCTGGTTTCTGGATACTGAACTTCATTTTCCAATCTATGTTAATAAAGATACTACTGAGGTTGTGCAGTTTGTGTTGGTGCACAAAGATTACCTACTTCTTCCTCTAATGTTCTGATGTGTACTGCCTCAGTGATCCTGTTAACCAACATTGTAAGAAATATCAAATAATTCTTACAGTGAAAAAGAAAAGAGCACTTACCTTTAATGTGCAAGAGATGTCTTGCATCAAACAAACTCTGATCTTTCTTCATGCACACTTCAAATGCAACAAAGAATTCTCGTAGTGCAGTAACAACAAGATGTAAACGGCGAACATGAGGTAACAGATTCTCTTCCCCTGCACGCACTGCTCGTTCAAGCTCCTCCTGCATTACTACTCCTTCGTACACCAAGTATGATACAACCTGGAAATAAGAGAAGTTGAATAACATCTTGTACATCAAAAATATAATCATCTACATATGAATATGAGAGTCAATCATATACAGCTTCAAAACTCTCTCATGCATACATTTTTCTGTTGAGACAGCATAGGCAATCGGTTGCCCTAATCAAGGCCACCTCATTAATGCTATCATCTGTTCTTGATGCTACCTCGCTAACACAGGAAATGGCGAACATGTTAGGTTCAGCAGGGTTGGGGGACAGGTTGGTTGGGATGTGTGTTTGAATGGAGAGAATTGGAGGAAGTGAGGTGTTTTGGATATCTGGGAGTAGACTTAGCAGCGAATGGAACCATGGAAGTGGAAGCGAGTCATAGGGTGGGGGAGGGGGCGAGGGTTCTGGCAGTGATGGAGAATGTGTGGAGAGAGAGAATGTGATCTCGGTGAGCAAAATTGGGTATGTTTGAAGGAATAGTAGTTCCAACAGTATCATATGGGTGAAAGGCATGGGCTATAGATAGAGTTGTATCAAGGAGGGTGGATGTGCTGGAGATGAAATGTTTAAGGACAGTATGTGGTGTTAGATAGTTTGATTGAGTAAGTAATGTAAGGGTAAGAGAGATGTGTGGCAATAAATAGAGTGTGGTTTTTGAGAGAGCAGAAGAGGGTGTCTTGAAATGGTTTGGACATATGGAATGAATAAGTGAGGAGACGTTGACAAAGAGGATATATGTGTCAGAGGTGGAGGGAACAAGGAGAAGCAGGAGACCAAATTGGAGGTGGAAGGATG
>JAUUDW010644991.1:0-10808 GCA_032361385.1 Panulirus guttatus
AGAAAGAAAGATTCAAAGGTTAATTTCACCGGTATCCCACTGCCGTTATACTATAATAAACTGGTTAATCATATTTATTTTTCTGTTCAGAATATATCATCGGTGTGGAAACATCCAACTAGCAAACCACTATGCTAAGAGGGATACCCTTAAATAGTCTCAGAGGCAACATTCCAGCTGGGCTCGTGAATCAGATGAATTATAACCGGGCGACCATACATGGCAGAAGGTTGTGTGAGCGGATCCCTACAGCACCGTAGTCATTGTCTCCCGCTTACCATTTATGTCGGCAGCTCGTCCAATCCATCCCCTTCACTCGCGTATAATTAGAACAGGGTATACTCTCACATACATAATTATACAAGTGCATAGAGGTGGTGTGTGTGTGTGTGTGTGTGTGTGTATTGTGCGTTATATGTACTAGAGTTATATAAACACGAATGGAAGTCTGAAGTTTTGGAAGCGCGCTTGTGAATGTGCGTGGCACCAGCCATATGCCATATGGGGTGTCTATGTTGGTTCTTGTATAATTCAAAACATCTTTGCTGAAAAAATGAAATATGAGTGACAAGGTTAGTTAACCAATCATGGAGGTTGTTTAAAAAGAAAAAGTGTGAACATAAGGGGTTTGCGGTTACAGTATGAAAATAGGGTACACTGACAGCGTGGACAAAGGGTTTATGATGCGTACATATTAGAATGTGTGGCTGTAGTGTGGACTTAGTGTGTACAGTGTGTGGACATGGAGATGTATGTGTGGACATGGAGGTGTTCGGTAAATATATACTGACATGATCATTTACGGCTATAGCATGTGGACACGAGTTGTGTCCACGGTAACACTGTGTGGACATGGGGTCTAAGGTGAAGGTGTATGGTAACAACATAGTACAGACAAGAGAAAGTACGGCTACAGTGTGTGGATGGACATGGGGTGTGGAGTAAATGTATGGTCAAAGGTTCTACGGTGACTGTATGGACATGGGGTGCACTGTATGACAACACGGCGTATACAGCGACAGTATATATTCTTTTTATGTTGAAGGCTCCAGTCACGAACAAATGTCCACATCAAGGCAGGGCCCTAATTGAAATATAGAGAGAACTGAGAAAGGGGGAAAAACAGACAAGGAAAGTATTAACAAATTTTTGAAAAGGTGAAAAATATGTCCCTTGGAATGAGCCAGGTCATAGTTATTGGGAAAGACATGAGAAGGTAGAGAGTTCCAAAGCTGCTACGTGTAGGGAAAGAAGCAGTTATCAAAACGGCACACCCTTGAGTTGCCGAGGGCCAAACAATAATCGTGTGATGCAGCAGCTTGCCGAGTATTCCGTGGTGGGGGCACACAAGCAGCCAGATCTCGGGTGCAAAAGCCAAAGCAATACCTGTAGAAAAGGGAAAGTGAACCAACATTGCGGGGTAGGGCAAGGGGGTCAAGTTCGGAAGTTAGCCTGGGACAGTTTATAAGTCGGATCGCTTTCAACATGGGGTCTACGGCAACATCGTGTGGTCATGGTAATATACAACACAAATGGTTGGTCGAAATGTGTGTACAGCTTCCCCGCGTGGGCGCCAAGGTGTAAAGCAACACTGTATGGACATAGGGGATATGTATTCATTAGTATGTGGGGGGCGTAGAGTACCATCCACCTGCATAATGTGGGGGTGACGTATGTACAAGATATCAGCGGGCGTGATGGCATGCATTGAGCGTAGTGGGCGTGGGTCTGCACAATACAGGGGATAAATACGTGGGCGTGTCGGTGACGGCAGAAGACTGGACAATGTAAACAACTATCAGTGCCCGGGATCTGCAGAGGTGGGGACCTGTAGGACCCCCTCCTCTCTGGAAGCTGCTGTAGGTCTCCCTTGACCATTTTTGGCGCCGATGAAATTCCTTAGATAATCAATTGTTTTCCTGGTTACATATACTCTTCTCCAAAAGCACAGACCACATACAGATCATACTCTTTCGCATACATAGGTTTTCCCTTCATCTTGTGAATATACATAGAGTACAAATTAGTTATCTTTCGCCTCTTCCTCCATGATTACAACTGAAGAGTGTCAACCGTACGACAACATATTCGGAAAGACATCGCGTGGCTGCCAGACGGATCCACAGTGGCAATATGGCAGCCGCCATTACAGACAAACACGAGCGCGAATGACAACAGGTGCAAGGCTTATGTTAACCGCGAGGAACATATAGAGCTCATGTCAGCTGCCGTTTGCCAACTCAGGCTTAAGAACACAAGTTCACGTCAGTCAAGACTGACATAGGAGGTGTTACCATGGGCACAAGTCGCTAGAAATCGACATGGTGGAATGAATGTCTCATCGGCAGGTGTAATACTGGCAGTTCCAGAGGAGGAATTTTCTATGTGAGCAGATTAGGAATGGAAACCGTTACTGGTGCTATTTAGACATTCTTTTACCTTACTGTTAAAAGAGGGGGTAACCATTTTAAAACCAAGAAAGGAGACTAAAGCCATGTAACATTATCATGAAGCCAAAATCGAGACAAGTACACAAAGTAGCGTGAATTTTATCAGCAAAATAGAGAGGCCGCATAACCATGAGAGGCTGTCTGGCCAATAACAGTGCCATAAGAGGAAACTTAAGCCTACGTAAAAGTCCTATGAGAAAAACCATAACCCAGAAAAGTGTACTGCAGCCTGAAAGCCTCTGATGAGAGGATTAATCAACTAGAGCATTACAATGAGATAGCCTTAAGCGTGACAGCATTATGAGGAAGCTTGAGACAAATTATCGTGGGGCGGAGCCTAAATCATGCGACAGATGGAAAATCTGAGCCACACGTGTGTCAAGAGAAAAGATTGAATCATGATCAATACTGAAACCGTAAAACAGTACCATGAGGAAAGGCTGTCAGTACTAAGAAGAGAAGCCTGAACCGTAACAGCATTATATGGAAAAGCCTGAGCACCAAGAGTACCAACAGGAAAAGTCAGGCGCAAAACAGCACCACGAAGAACAGGCTGAAGCACAGCTGAATCACAAGCGTACCAACAGGAAAAGTCAGGCGCAAAACAGCACCAAGAAGAACAGGCTGAAGCACAGCTGAATCGCGACAGTATCATGAAGGGAAGCACGGTACCGCATGATGATCAATACTGGAATCAAGTAAAACGGAAGTAATCCAAGAGGGGAACCAATTACATTATCGATTTGCAGAGAATAGCTCTTTCGCTTACCGAGAAACAAACAAATATGTTACAAAAAAAATAATACTCGTGCATGAAAAGTATGAGATCTTTGTTTTGCTCTACTTATGTTTTGACCAATAAACCGATTAATAGTCGGTTGTTTTGGCTTTAGGCCTATGAACTTTATTTTGCGTTTTCTCGTGTAAGTTTTGGTAATCATTTACTTTCCTTGCGCCACTTTCTATGTCCTCGAAAAATTACTAACGGCAAATGATTAATTGCGGATTTGAGAAATTTGAGAGGAGAATGACTTCCACTTCTATAAATGTGCACCTTCTCTTATGTTGCAATGATAAGTAAATCCCACACAGTGAAAAGGGCTTTGGAGATAGTGATATATGTGAGGTTAAGTACAACAAAATCCGTAGTTATGACAATCGAACCGTGCTAGGCTAGCCAGTAGGATGAAGCTACACCTCGTTACTAGCTTAAAATCAACTCTTTGAAGTATGAGATGAAGAACATCGATTGACAAACTGGCACAAGGAAAGTATATATCTATAATAATAATAATAATAATAATAATAATAATGATAATAATAATAACAATAATAATAATAATAATAGAATTAGTAATAATAATAATAATAATAATAATACATAAGATTAGGCAAGGCTTCGTAAGGGATCACGGCGGACGCCAACCCTCCCTCATCCCACCTGCTCTGAATCTCATTGTCAGTCAGTAAATGTTCCTTTGGGTATGGAGGGTGTGGGCGTTCCCTCAGAAGGTTTCGCGGAGGGAGGCAAGGAACCGGACGGAGGGTCAACTCCCTACTTTATATATCCAAAACAGGTAAGGTGGTCCCAGTCAGGATACAGCTTTTATGTTGCTTAACCTAGGTTGCTGTGACTTATTATTCTCGATCTAGAGCAGTTACACATACATATGCGCATACAAATTGCACTATAAGTTCAAGGGATTAAGCCTTACGAGTGTAAAAATCCGTACCCATATTGTACAAATAGACACACACACACAAAGCAAAGCAACAGAGTTGCCCCTCCCACAGGAGCAGGGCTGAAAATAGCAATTCTTGCGTAACCATTATGAAATGGTGCCCGGTAACCTCCAAAGCACGACGGTGTCTTTAACCTAACTTTTATGGGTAAGGTCATAAGTTACGCCCTCCCAAGGATCGCAAAGTTGTGCTGAAGAGGTTAACTTAACTGGGGGGTGGGTGAGGGGGAGCAAGCGACTTGTACGTCCTTCAGAGTAAAAGGGTCTTGGGTTTATATGTACAAGACGTTTTTCAGATAGGTCGTATATATTAGCACGGCGACATCTTGCGACTCGTTAAACAGGATTTCTAAGAGGAAACATCTTTATTCAGAGGGGATGGCCATTCCTATCCAATGATTTGTACGCTTAGTCGAGGATGAATAAATATTATACGATAGTTTTCGTCGTTACGATTTTGTTTTTGTTCTTGTTATTTCCCTTACTTGGCTGGCAACAGATGAAGTTAGTCAAGACTGTAGTAGAGTTAAAAGGAGGCGTTGCTCAGAGTCAGATATACTTAGAAATTTTTTTACTGTCTTGGGCTACACCTGCTTGTTCACTCAATTAGCCTAAACGAAGAAGCTCTTCTCAGAAAGGCTTCCGAGCTACGACAGCAAATAAATCTAATATTCAATAAAACTAAATATTTAAAAACATGGGAATGACAGAGTGTAACCGTTCATTGAACTGGAGATCAAAAACTATCCAGATGATATTTTAGTTTCGCGGAAACGGGTTCATCTCTGGTAAACTCTGACCAGAATTGCCGAGCCTGGCGAGCTAAGTGACCAGCCCGTCGGGTTTGTGGCGTCGGGGATACGGGTCCAAGGTGCAGCAACCTAGCAGCACCACTCCCCTCCCTAACACCCACACACACACACACACAGGCTGACGAGTGTGTTGCTGGCACTCTATAAGCATATTATGGTCACCCAGTTCAGTTACCATGGGCGAGTGACACGTTGGTTGGGTACGTTATGTGTAGATATGTGTGAGTGTGTGGAGGAGAGGGATGTTTGTGTGTGTTATGTCTGGGTACGACTTTGTCCTCTGAGTATGTCTGAGCATGCGCGTGTGTGTGTGTGTGTGTGCGTGTGTGTGTGTGTGTGTGTTTGGAAACGATCCTGTTGGGTACGTTTTCTTAAAATGAGTATATGTAAAGGTTATTTTGCTTGCGTGCACGTTTGTATTGAGAGCGTATATGCCTATGTCCGTGTCAGGAAACGTCTGCATTTGTATAAGTTAATCTGTTCAGGGGCTCCGAACGAGAAAATAACGATAAAATATTTGCTCTAATTCTCTTTGCACATCTGAAAAGCCCTACGGTCATTTCTAAAAACTATTCAAATAAAAATAAAAAGAAAATTATTAATTATGTTCGATAATAAATAATTCTTCAAAGTCGAAGCCGATTGTAAGCGTTTGAATATTGCCAAAGTCGTATAACGTTAGTCTTGAGATGGCATAAAAGAGTCAATAAGTGTGGTGAACAAAAAACTACATGTAAGAATTTTTATGTGTGGAAAGTGTCCGGTCTTACAGATTGTGTGTGTATGACACTGGGTATATCGTACACTGAATGAGGGCATAAAAGAGAGTTAAAAACGTTTTAAATGCTTTCCTACTCACCCAGGACAATGACAAAGAGCAGCAGTGCTTTGGCGTTCATCCTTATGGAGGTGGTCCAGTACCCCTAGCCACGCTGACGAAGACTGTGATGGTGATGCTAGAGGAAAGGTGAAAATGTTATCATAGATTCTAAATACAAATTCAATCTTAAAATCATGTATATTTCTGGCTTTCCTCACCATATTAAATCAAGTTTGACCAGCACAGTTTAGAGAGATTAGAACTAACTTGTTCTCCAATGATGTTCTTACTCAATATTTTTAGTTGTGTTAGAGTTTTGAGTACTTCAGTCCGATTTAACATTCCCCAATATATGACCTATTCTAATAATGTCATGCGTTTCAAAATAATCGATGTTGTCTAATGTCATTTGATATGCTAGCAATATTTCATTCATTCCAATAGGATCATGCTACAGTGATTCATATGTTCTGAAAATATTCCATGCAGTCTACTGTAGTAATATTCAGTATCACGACCTTTCAAAAGTTCCCAGCACCCTAAAGATACGTTACTTCCGGTGGCAAGAAAATGTAGACTCCTTTAGAATGAGGAGCTCTTTGACGAGCCTATACAATCTCAGTGGTACAGCCTCGCGAAAGGCGACTTTTCACTCGCGATGTAACATCTGTTTCATGCGTTACAACATTGTATAGCATCTGTAATAACATAATAACTTCATTGTTTTGCAGTAATATCTCATATGTGTCCCAGAGGTGCGCTCAACGTACCCCCTTTACATTACATCCCTTCTTTTTCCATTTCTTCCAACCTCCATACATCTTCCTTCCCATGCTGACTTTTACGTATAAGCGGCGACAGCCAAACAAGTACATTGAGGGCCAAGGGGGCAGCGCGCGATAAGTATTGGGGAGAAAAAAAAATATCTGAGACCAGCAGTATTTTTTCGCTGGCTCACCAGAGCAACAACACAAATGGGCGGGCCTTAGCCGTGATGGAACTACAAACTCAGACTGATATATGGTCTGAATCTCTTTTCAAATTCAATGTAGTGGAACACCCTGATATATAAATTCATCTTCAACAACGTTCCCTCACAAGTGATGATTCTTACGCGTCTGTTTATAGCGAGATAAACCTTTTACCCCTTTGAGCCTGAATTCCGATTCAAATCATCTGGCGAATCCTTTCGTCGTGCACAAGTTCTCCAATTACAGTATCCATATTCAGGAACCACTCGATTGAAAGGGGAATCCCTCGTCAGATACCCAAAAATCTTCGGCCATATTTGCCGGCAGGACAAGCTTAGCCTGTTTATTTATAACGTAGTTTCGAACCGTAAAGGCAGCTCTGATCTTTGTGTAAAGAAAAGAGAATCACTTCTTCAAATACCAACGTTTTCCGTAGGAATAATTTAAGACGAGTCGATCTTTATCGTATTTATAATAAATGCAGAAATAATTCACATATACATATAAAGGTCTTCACCAATGAATTCACTGCTTTTACTGACTTTTTCTATGTGAAATGATGGAAGGCTGCGTTCGGAGGAAGAATAAGACAGCAACACAATCGTTGGTCTTACACGGAAAAGAAAATTAAATGTATTAAGACTATTATTAGCCATCAAGGCTGCAGGGATCGTTCACGAAAGCAAGTGATATGTCCAGTAATATCTGGTATTCTTTATTAGTTCGTGTTGTTGATACCGAAATAAAAAATATGAATCACATTTCTGCACATTCTTATATCTTGGAAAGCAACGATGAATGTGGCTTAATAACAGCCAAGATTTAAACATTTTCAATCAATGCTCTTGCAAGACATTAGCATATCTATTGACAAATTCCCCAAGCAATCATCCAATCTGAATTAAACCGAGAGTTCATCTCTTGCCTAAAAGCGACGCGTTCAGGCAATATCCCGCAACACTCTATGAGCGGTTGTAAGGTGTTCGGTGATCATCGTACCCGGGCAACGCTGTCACTGCGAAATTTTTATGTTGCCGTAATGGTCCAGCCCCCGGTGCTAGGTTAGGCTGTATAGCTCGGCGTAAGCCATACGTAAACATTTCTGTCATGACGTCATGCTCTAGCAGTGAAGTTACCAGGTCATCAGACGCCCCCACGACCCGTCAGGTCCCCCGAGACCTAATCTGAACCTAGGCCACCATCGCATTAAATCTTGTGGGGCGCGAACGGACTTAAAGATAGGGGGAGCGCGAATGTGTGGGTGTGGAAAGAGAGACAAAGGACGGGTTAGGGTTGGAGGAGGGTGAATAAAAGGCATGTTGCAGAAGCAGGTATCAAAAGAACCTGTCTACGCCAAACACTGGGTAAAGAAAAACCATCGATAATCTCTGTTGTCTCCGTCACACGAAAACTTCCTCTCAAGGAAAACGTACTCGCCAGGCCTGCCAGAGTTGGGGAATAAAATTGACGTCACCAAGTAACAAGTAAACCCGCCTATTACACATGCACATGAGCATTTACACTGGCACAGACACGGTACATGTAGATAAAGCATGCACACACGAATACATACACACATACCAATTCATAAACACACACACACACATAATCCAAGAGACAGACAGACATAATCACACCCACGAACTAAGAAAGGTGCATTAGGGGCTTGCGAGATTATCCTCGGTCCCTCTTACATCCCCTATCAAGAGCCGCTCAACACACCGCAGTTAAGAGAGCTGAGTTACAGGGACAGGCTGAAGGCCTTAAATTTGCCCACCATGAAAGAGGAAAGAGTTAGGGTTGACGCGATCACAACCTTTTAAACCAGACTGATGACATCGATACTGAAAAGGGGCCATTACTTGAGACTAAAGAAAGAAGAAAACAAGTTAGACATGATATAAGGATATACTTCTATAGTAATGGATGGTTGGAATAACCTGAATTATGAGAAAGCGAATGTGGACAGCACACAAAAGTCAAAGAAAATGTAGGATAGAGAGAATGTTAAAAGAGATGGGGGTCCTCAGAGTGTCAAACTCTCTCTCTCTCTCTCTCTCTCTCTCTCTCTCTCTCTCTCTCTCGTACAGCACAAATACGTAATTACAAAAAGTAACAATTATTTATTGACAAGCAAGGTCAGGTATATACACATATGCATATCCACACCCACACACACACACACACGCACACACATACACAAGTAAACTGATGCAGGTACGCACTTAAAGCACTTAAGGGGAACAAGATATATAACTGACCGTACCTAACTCACGCGCGCACTTAAAATACTCAGACAGACACGAACCAGATGTCTGAATTGCAACAGCCAATTCATCACAACCATCCGATCTTAGCAACAACCATAAGTCATGAATAGCCATATTAAACTGCATAAACACACACAGAAACACATGCAAACCATGAATACATAACCTGAGATAACCTCAGAATATAACAACCTTATATAACAACTGCAACAAGTCATTTGTGAATATCACTTTTTGTATGAACAGATGACAGACAAAAAATAGATTCTTATTGATAAACATAACTACTGACCTCCTCTTAATCACGATGGCAAGACCCTCTGGGTACGATGGCGTAACCTTAAACATGACCCCTTAAGGGTCAAGTCAAGGACCAAGCTATTATATCTATGGGTTCACTGGTCGCACCGTCGCACTCAAAAGAGCAGAGCATCTTCGTGTTCTCTGACAACCTCTGTCCCACAGAGGTCGTTGTCCCCCCACCCTCGTCCCAGACGCCGGGAGGGAGCTATCTGTGCAAGAGCCAGCGTCCCCATCCTCCCCGTCACACACTCGTCACCTTGTCACAATCCAGCGCCTGGTTCCACTCGCCTCACACAGACGCATAAATCATCCCCCTTCCACACTACCAACCCCGCCAGCTCGGAGTACTTAACCCACTGAGAATGAAGGTGCAACCCCCAGGAAAACAAAGGGAACGACCCTTCAGCACTTCGATATGATCCATCCACAAGCACGAGGGTTCGATACTCAAGCATGATGGAGTGATTCTCGAGTCTAATGAAGTCCTGGACTTTATAACCTGATGACTGAATACGGGGTGTATCGTAAGTGTAGATTCTGCCCGAGTCCTCACTTATGACACACCCTGTATATACATATACTTGAACGTGTACTTTTCCAGAATTCCTTTTCAAAACTCAACGGTCATGTAAGCCATTAATTTATCGCTCATTACGACAAGGGATAAACATTTTGTGGAAAGCCAAAGACAGACGAACAAATATACAAAATGACACACACCAATACCTTCTCCCCTTCCCTCTCATAGAAAGAAGAATAACTGAATAATTAGTTGATAACTGTTTATAACAGTGCCAACGAACACAAAGACATTAAAAGAAAAGCATGACAGTACCCAAGAGCACCTAGCAATAGTGAATATATATCAACCACAAACACTTACTTTTCCCAATTTTTGGGGTTGGCCTTTGTGGTTACTGTGCTTTCCAACTATACGGTTTATGTTGCAATTGTGTACGTATGGATGGTTAATGTTAAACGGTCATCAAGGACGTCCTGCTATCATATATTTAGGCAGTACCATCATAATAGCAATAATTTATTGGTCATCATATAACAAGGAAAAACATTTGTAGCTTAAAAAAGCAATCATAAATATATAATAGTACAACCTTCCCCTCCCTCCAAAAAAAAAAAGAATAATTGTAAGCACAAACTACTATTAGCTGCCACAAACAATAGCTATTGCAACATCTACCAGCAGGTGCAAATACAGACACTTAACAGCAACCGCAAACTGATAAATGCTCTCACAGAAACTTTTGACATTACACTCATAACCATAAAAAAGCATATCATAGCAATCGTTATGTCAACAACCGTGAATACGCGGTACCATAAGTCCAAGTCAACCATAAACATAATAATCTAGAGTAACATGGACAACCCCCAAAACAGACATACGGTACCAGTAACACTATGGCAACCACAAAACAAGAG